>JAJOOF010003829.1:0-51847 GCA_029582545.1 Solanum lignicaule
ATGAGTTACAAAAAATACACATACAATATAGGAATGGTCATATTAATTGTAGGGGTAAAATGGAAAAGAATTAATTAATTCTATCCTAATTTAATAAGTGCTCAAATAATATGAAAAAAAAAATTTAGTAAGATTCTCATCTAATATGGGACGGAGAGAATAACAATATAACTTTGTTAATGTTGGGCCCGGGCAGCGCCCGGGCTTTCGTTACTAGTATATTATATACATACACACATCGAGAAAAAAAGCTGATTAGTTGGGAGGAAGACTCCAAAAAGCAGCATCACTGTACTTTATTTTGGGCCACAAGATTTGGAGAAAGGCAATCAAAGGGAGCAAGCTCCTTCATTGGAATTTTGTAAGTGATTTGATAGATAATTTTGCACAATTTGGGAAGGTGAGCTTGTGGTTGGGGATTTAAGATTTGACCTTTGTAAGTTTATTAGGTTGAAAAAGATTTCACTTTTTTGTCTGTATTAAGAAAGTGAGTTAGGGGTATTTATTCTTGATGGCTTGCAATTTTATAGCATAATCTTGGGAGTGAAGGAGGTGAAAAAGATTCAATCTTTATCACCTTTTAGACTTCTAATCTGTGGTTCTGCAGGTGGGGTTGTGTTTGATTTTGATTATTTTGTGTTTTCACCTTTCTTTTGTTAAAACAAGATTAATGATAAATTTGTGGATAATGTTGTTTTGCTGCAATTTTTGGTTAAAAACAAATTGTGTGAGTAATTCATATGAAGCTTCCTTTTGTTTGTGAATCTTTATGTTTCTTGTTTGTGTGATCCCCTCCATGTTTGGAATAAATTACCTTTTAATCCTTTTTGTAAGGTAGTCTAATTTTCTTTTTATAGCCTTGATTCTGTCTTTTTTGTTCCTTGTATCAAGGTATTCTGTTCCTGGAATTCTGGTTTTTTGTGGTACCTGGCAAAATCTTCATGTCCATTTATGCTTTCGGTTTCGGTTACGGTTCTTGTTTTGTTTTCTTTACAAACTATTAGTGCTATATGATTGTCTGATTGGAAAATGAATGGATGTATGTTGTCAGCCAGATCAAGATACTCGTGAAGGCACCGTGTTGAGTAGGGATTTGAATTGAAACACGGTTCCTAGGCCTACGGGGATGCCAGATTTACGGTTCTATGATCATGTTCTTGTTATATGAGTACATGGTGAAGGATTCTAGTGAGGGATAAGCAGCTACGATACATGGAGAATTCGTGTGAGTTTCTAAGCAATGGAAAACCAGCTGATCCTGGTCTTCAAATTATAAGGCACCCCTCTTACCAATCTTGTGGGAAATTATCGTTATCTTGGTTTGATATTAGAGTATTTTACATCAGAATCAGCAATTTTATGGTCGATGATTCAACCCCAGAAAGTCTTACGCTTAACCATATCCCTCTAAGCCCCGATACGCTGCTTGAAGTAAATGGTAAAAGATGTTCTGTGTACTCAGAAGGAGCCTCTTGCTTTCTTCGAAGGGACCGTGTTGATAAGAAAGCTGAAGAAGCTACATTTGTGAGCACAGATAGTATAAGATTGACTGGGAGTGTGAACTTTGAGGTTTCGTATAAAGATGATCTTTTTCTCTCTGGGACTTTGGAGATGGCCAACATCAATGATTCTCAAAGCTGTCTTAGGAGATGGAGCATGAACTGTGAATCAGTTATGAGTGCTGGCACGGGCTTTCTGAAGGGAAACCACATTGTGGGTTCTGAATCATTGTCACCGACAATTGAAGTCTATGTTACCGGTTGCTTCGCTGGGACACCTATCATCTTAACTAAGACTTTGCAGCTAAATCACAGGAAGAAGCACCATAGAAAGGGTATGTTAGACTCCATTCCGGAGCATGACACATCTGAACAGCATAAAGAAGTCTCATCTGGACATGATCTGCAGGTATTATTTGTTCCTCGGATCTTTTTTCCTTTTCTAATTGAAATCTTAAACATGCAAAATGGTTGACATGGCATATGCTTACAGCCAAACTCTTTACATAGTTAACCAATAGGTGGAATGAGACAATCGACATCATTGCCTTCAGTTTATTTAGTGTCTTTCTGATATTTTTTGAGAGACCTAAAAATGTTTTGGTATCCATCTTCCTCTTTGATTCAAACTGAATTTCAAGTTATTTTAGTGGTGAAAACAAGCTGAAAAAGTAGAAAGTGGGAAAAGAAACTTTTAAAAAGACATTGGGGCATGTCATCTTTGAAAGTTTCCAAATGGTTAGAGCCTATGTTGCTCGGACTCTTCAAAAATGTCACTAGGTGCGTGTCAAGTCCTTCAAAAGTAGTGTAATTTTGGAGGATCTGACACAGGTGCGGCAACATTTTTGGAGAGTCCGAACTACTTAGGTTAGGGCTGCACAAACGATCAGCTAAAGTGACTTGAATATTTCTACAATTTTTCTTTTTTCAAATGATAACAGGGGTACACTATACACAATTTCACTTGTGCGAATTGTCTCTTTTCCTTGTTGGTGATCTATCAACAAGTAATGCATGATATCTTATACACAGCTCTTTCCTGAGAAGTGTTATTATTAATTGCACATGCACCTTCAAAATATGTCTTCTAACCAAAGGTAACTACATTAATGGTATTCCATTGACAGAGTGGGGACTAATCAGTAAAAACATGACCCTGACAACTCGTCATGGTTACTCTCCCATTGCATCTAGCTTCATAATGTTTCATACCATGAACATGTTTATTTATTTTTGTCACGAGCTACAAAATGTTCGCATCTTTAAGGAGAACTACCTGACACTGGAAATAGAATCTTATCCTTAACATGTCAGAGGGTATGGGCAGCTCATACTTTTAAGTAATTGTTTAATATATAATTTCTCATTCTTTCTTATTGCATTGTCCCTATCCTTCTAGATTTTCTTTACTGATAAAAGAAAATTGTCCCTATCCTTCTAGAAATTGGTGTGCATGGGAGGTTATCATCAGGATGGCAACTAGATGGGATGCCATCATATTCTCATTTTCATTCCATTTCAGCTCATCAAGAGTACTTGACCATTCTGGTGTCTTCTTTGAGCTAATTAGAATAGATTCTTCCGTTATAATCTCCATAAATTAGATGGATTTTTTTGTAGGTCGTCTGAATGCGTATTTATCTTGAAACTAAATGTCAGATGGAATACAACAATAATAACTACGATTCAGTCCCAAACAAGTCAACGTTAGCTATATGATCTTTCATTTGAGCTCATTTCATATTATCATCATATTAAATAAAATAAAAGTGAGAAATATGTCCAATATATATTGAAATAATAATAATAATATTAGAAGTTCTCTAACGAGTCTAAAACAAATCCTCTACTAGTAGTTATCACATGTATGGATCTTTTTCTTCCATTGTAACTATCTTTTGTTAATTTTGCATTGCTACCGAGCATTTGTAGCTCTTTTGAGAGAACTTCCTCCCAATTGTCTCTCAGTTGGACAATATTGAAGTGTCAGCTGCAAAAATCTAAGGCCATCCATCTTTCATCCCATGTGTGAATATTCTCATGTAGATAATTGAGTGTGAATTCGTCACGTGCTATCCATCTTTCATGATTAACTTTAGAAATGCTATGATATATGAATTTTGCTTCTGATGATATCACTTGGCTCCTTGCTCTGATGTTGTGTGATTGAATAGTGCCATCCAGTTTTGTTCTTACATTTTTTTGCACTCCATATGATATGACAACCTTAATGACATTTGTTTCTTTTGGGATATCCGATCCATTACATGACGCATATTAACTTGTTATACGTCAACGTTGTTCCAAACTCAAGTTGACCTTTCTTAAAAGTAAATCCAAAGTTTGAAATTTTCAGCTCATGCGTAAGTATTGCCTATGTGCTGCTTTAATTTTGAAGTTGACAAAAATTAGTCGCATTTCATCAACTGTTTCTGATTATTAAGTTTTCTGTGTTGTTTCGATTGAAACATATTATCATGGCAGTGGTTGGTTTTAGTAATTCTTTAGTACTTATTTATTTTGAACCACAAAGTAAGTTCAACAGGTGCAATTAATTAGATGAATCCCACAGCTTCTCAGACACATAACTACGTGATGGAAACTGCACAGCTTCTGAAGTTCATTTTGTGTTTCACAGGTAACAGAATACAACAGAAACTACAAACCAGAAAGCGAAGAAGACTACAACAGCATGTACTGGGGACGAACAGAACTTATGGATGGTGAAGACGGAGAAATGTCCTGGTTCAATGCTGGGGTCCGAGTTGGTGTTGGGATTGGCCTTGGCATTTGTGTAGGAGTTGGAGTAGGAGTTGGTTTATTAGTCCGTACTACACGAAACTTAAGAAGGCGCCTTATGTAATTACATAGTATACATATAAAGGCTAACAAAAGAGAGATACTTGTGTTTAAGAATATGTTGTACTTTTTAGACATTTTCGACGTTGCTAACCATTTTCTTTTTCATGTGTAATCTGTTTGCTGCATTTTGGTGCTGAGGAGTGCAACAGTTGCTAAAGCTGTATGGACATGATTTTAGGTAATATTATATCATGTTGAGATTGTTATTTTATGTGTAAATATTTATTTTGACAAAAAATAGGACGGATTTTCATATGAGAGAACCTTATAGCCTGGTATTTGTGCCTTTTAAGCAATGATAATATATGGGGTGTTCATTTAATCAGTACAACTTGTCCTCAATATATGGGGTGTGCAATATAATAAATTATGTAAATAGTTGATGTTGAAGTGTATTGGAAATGTTTGCCCAACTATAGACGGAAGATTGAGACAAGACATGACACAACTTCAACTAATGAAGGCCAAAGATTTTAACAGCCACAAATCTAACAACCTCTACCACAGATTTTAACAACCACAAATCTAACAACCTCTACCACGAAGCGTCAATAGTAAAATCTGCATACATCTAACAAACTTTTTGAAATAAAGAAATTAAAGAGGTAGAAGGGGGAATAGGAAAGGCTTAAAAATTTAGTACTTTTTGATTTCTGCATAAATCAAAATACAACCTACAATCAAAGTTCATCTGAAATAAGCTAATGTCTGAGAACATGATCTTACATTCCTCGTTATTTATTTAAATTTAGTTAGGCATATAAGAGACTGAACTTTGTCAGTGGAGCAATCATTTAAGCTCAGGCAGTGGCTGGTAGAGCAAGAGATTAAGGTTCTGGAGCAACTTCTACTGCAGAGTAACTACCATTGCCACCAGGACCAGGGGGGTGTTTGTCCTTGCCCCAAAACTTGGCGACCTTCACATCATCTTGAGCCATTAGCCTTGAGAACTCCTCGTGATCATAATTCAGTGTCGCTGTTCCTCCAAACTCAGTAGGAAGATTATCCACGTCGAAGTATGACTTCATCAGTTCCGCGCTATCCTTGTTCTTTGGATACACAAACTTGACCTTTTGGAATGTTTTGGGATCCATGAAGTATTTGACAATCTGTAAAAGTAAAAAAAGATAACATTAAGGGGATGGCTAATAATTGAACAATATAAAGAATAAATAGATAATAATTTGAGTAAGAAGTTTGGGGGACATGGCAATGGTAGAAAATTCGAATGCCTGATATCACCATGCCAGATAGAACACGTATACCCCACCCCCCACTCAAAGCTTCCAAAATTTACAGCTCCATTCTTAGATAGGGAGTTTTGCTGATGCATTAGGAAGCCACATCTACTTATGAAAGGAAGTACTAATAAGCCTTTTGTTTTACTCAACTACAACACTACAAGCTAGGTTTGTTCAACTAGCAGGGAGGAGGTAAGAAAAAAAAAGAGGACTAAAAACATACCCTCCAAAATGTTTCAAAAAGTCGCGGTGGATTGTACAAAAGTGCTGCAGCGAGTCTCTCAGGGTAGTGGTTTTGCAAAATATTGATGCTCTCGCGAGCAGATTTTACAGGAACATTATTGGTTATAGACCATCCAGTGAAGTCAATTAACCAGGCCATCTGTTCTTGACCTTCTGGCAGATTAAAAATGGCATTCTCGATTAGATACACCAAATGCTTCATCTGGTTGTCTAGTGCTGCTGTGTTCTGCAAATATGAGCAACAATTTTAAGAATTTCGCAAAATGGAATAGGAATTTAAAATATCAAAAGAAAAGTTTTTGAAGATATCAACTTGCTTGTACATTACCTGCATTCCTGGCCGCAATATTAGGACTGTCCTGCCATGGCGGTCATGAAAATTTGCTTTAAATACCTTCCCAGTCTCACCTTCTTTCGCTACTTCATTCTAACAATTCAACACCATTTCATGGTCAGCAGAAGCAATTGTAAACTAATATAATATTTTACAGGAAATTGCATCTGCAGAGGCCTAAATATGAAATTGGCAGACAACAAATTGATTGTCGAGTGGTCAGTACAGTTCCAGTATCTCCTTTAGAATATCCACACAACATTGCAAAAGACTCATACTGCTTATATTTCAATATTAAAACTGGTCATGGTATTAGTGTGATCTGTGGTTATTAGTGTGGCCTCTTATGTCCTCAAGGAAGTGGCCCAGTGTGGAGGCATGGAAGTCAAAACATGGAGATCCCATGTTTGAATCCCAGTTACAACAGTAGGTGCGCGCCCACCAGCTGTAACCTTGGTGGCAGGACCTTGGTACTATGCTTATGGACTGGATAGTTCACCCCGTAGACTAGTTGAGGTGCGAGCAAGCTGGTTCGAACACCACTAATATAAAATATAATAATTTTCCAACTAGATTTTTCATTCTAGCTCTCACTAACAAGCTTTTTTTTGTTCGATATGTAGCTCTGATAAACAAACAAGTTATCAACAAAAGATAACCACATTAGTGCAAACAACAAGAGATAACCACATTAGTGCAAATCTATTGTTCCCTTACCCAGCGAATTTCTTCAGGTTTAAACGATAATCTCCATTTAAGCGTCTCCTCCAACATCTTCTTTGCTTTATCTACATTCCAGTTCCGTGCTTCCAAAAACCTTTTTAAACATGCATCAGTGCAGAACTGTGCGCTGCTCCCTGAGAGTTGCCCCAGGGAAGCCCTAAGCTCCTTAACCTAAAAAAAAACAGACACGCAACCTCTAAGAGCTTATACAGGATAATAACAAGCTAACATAAGCCAATGCTTGAAAAATTCACTCTATATTTATCATCCTCGCCATGCAGCATCAAGAGGATTCAATCATCTTTCGTGAAACATTCGTAGGATAAGAATTAATTTTTCTGATAAAGTAAAATATTTTCATTCATAAACATGGCCAAAACAGTTGTATACAAAGGGTCTACCAAAAAGTAAGGATAAGTTAATATATGCAAGGACAATGCATGCACAGAACATGGCCAAAACAGTTGTATACGAAGGGTATACCAAATAGTAAGGATAAGTATTATGCAAGGACTACACATGCACAGAACACCAACAACTCTTCCACAGAGACAATGATAAGAAAACAAATCCCTAAAAATGTAGAATCATAAATACATGAGAAATCCAATCTATAATCTAATTGAAAGCAAGAGGATATTAACATACAAAGATAAACAACAGGACTATTGGTTACCTTCTGCTGCTGGTCCTCAACCCCCTGTTCACTATTAGAGTGGTTCTTGCGACGAAACATGGTGAATGCTACTATAATTCGTCTCTTACTTACCTGAAAAAATGATTAATAAAACAAGTAACAGATTGTTAATAGTTAATTTACCCATGTAGCAATGCAGATGTTTTACTCACAGACAAACTGCTGACATAAACAGACAAGGGGAATTGGCTTTGGTAAGCAAGAATGTTGTAACCAGCCTTTATTTGAATAAAACGCTTAGGATTTGTAACAAAAATCTCTACACGCAGTTTATTGCTTCTATAAGAATCACTACAAGACAAAAAGGCAAACATATTGCCTAATCCCAGATAGGCTTTTCCCAATTACAAAAAAAATTTACCATCGATATCAAAGAAAGATAATGTTGCAGTCTAATATGCTTCCCCGATCAACATTTATATGTTTTGTCAAAGAGGATGACGAAATTGAGAGGCAGAAAACTTGCCTAAAGTAAATTGCTAAAGGCGACTGAGTTATTACAGGTCCAGAAACCCCCATCAGGTATTGTCACTAAACACATATCATTTTATCAAGTTGTCCACTTTCAAGAATCAGATGCATCAGCAAGTATAAAAGTAAAGTGCAGATTCTCACGACATGATAGGTAATTAGGTATTACTCTGTATTTAGAAGACAACTTGGCAATAGATTTGGGACGAGATCCTAATAAGTAATATGAAGAATGCTCAATGCATCTTTCACTAGGGATCTTTTTTATCAGGAGTTACCAGCTAATTCGTGAAAGCGTAAGAATCAGAGCAGCACGAACACAAAATATTCACATTACCTATAAAAAAATTGACATATCATATAGCATTCAACCACCAAGACTCCCCACCAGAAAGGGATCAATTTTCACTGCAAGCACATAGGCTTGCATTATAAAACTTGTAGTTTGCAGTTTGCAGTTTGCCATGTTTTCCAAGAATGCAACAAGGCCTCAAATAAAAACATGCTTAAGACTTCTACTAATTTAAGGCAAAGTAGACTTGAAGTGCCAAGGTATATCACACAAAAAAAATGAAACTTTGAATATCACATTCATTAATTAACGTGAGGTAAATTGGTGTCATGCATTCCATACTTCTAGCCTATGTTGTTGTAGAACCACCTTGTGTTCACTTGCTTTCAAGCACAAAGGAACTATTTTTATCAAGTAATAATTCAAATACAAAGGAACTCGCAACTCTTTTTGATAAACAAACACTATTGCAAACTTCTTTGATTTCAACTTATCAAAACATGGCTTCTAGATAAACTGCAAATCGCAGCAAAATTAGTTACTATGCTTTCTTTTTTTGTTGAAGTGCAAAATTCATCCTTTTGAGTATAAGCCTTCTCGAAACAAATTTTCATTATTCATCATTTAAAAAGAAAAAGAACTATCATAAGGTCAAAGTCAGGAAGAAGTATAAGTTAGGTGGTAGACCAACAAAAATCACCAAACATAACCTTTGCAGGGGTAGCCTCCTGCTGCTTGACTCATGATCTACCAACAATAGAGAGGTGATTCATGAATAAGAACAATCTTTTCGTAATTTTCTACTTCAATTAGGGACTACAAGATTAGAAATACTGGGAAAAAAAAAAACTTAACTTCCCCTAAGCCATCATAAATTTAACACACCCTGTACAAAATAATCTGCTGTTACTCAATCAACTACAAAATCATTTGTATATATTCAGCTCTATCCAAGTTCATTTCAGCTATTCAGCCTAATTCGAGAGTAATTCAACATAAAATCAACAACATAGCCATTGACATTTTACAAGTGGTGTACCTAGACCTTAGCCCTTCCTCGCAGCCTCGCGGAGGTAGAGAGATTGTTTATGACAAATACTCAGTCAAATTACAGCAAGTCAGACTAGTTATGACGGAAATCCCAAATCAAGTACTACTAATATTTAGCCTTAGATTAACACAAACAAAATAAAAATCACCAACGCATATAACAAACAATCAACAGATCCAACAACTCCACTATAACAGGTAACACAATAATTAAAAAACTACAAAAAAAAATAAAATCAGAAACATGTCAAACCTACACCATACACAGCAAATAAATCAAACTGACAGAAAAAACACATAAAACAGAGCAAACAAACAAACAAAACCCCAAATTCACAAACAAAAGTTAAAAAAAACACACAAGTAAACCCTCCGCCACCCATGGCGGCGGCAGCCGACTCTGATCATACCAGAAGAGAAACAGAAGAAGAAGAAGAAGAAGCACAAAAAAGTGAGCTTGAGGTCCTTTTTCAACCGAATGTCATGCAAATTCTGCCAAAAAATAAAATAAATGGAAGAAAAATTAATTCATACACTCACGCACTTCTTTCTCTCTCTATATCTGAGGAGCAGAGTGAGAAGTACACACACCTATTTCTCTCTCATATATATATACAAAAAAAAAAAAATGAATAGCCAAATTAAAAAAAAACACCATAAGATATTTTTATGTTAAGAAGCTTTTCGGCAAATTCCATATTGGTATTAAGATCGACTAAATTTAAATTGACATAATACATAAATATGATTTTTAATTTAACTTTAGCTTGCAATTATGCTTTTTAATTTTGAGTGTGCATAAGTAGTCAGTTAAATTTGTACACAATTAAACATAGATACATTTGTCCTACATGACTTCCTATATGATAATTTTGTGTCCTACTTGATGTCTTACGTGTATTATATCATGTCGAGATGTGTGTCTACATGTTCAATTTTATACAAATTTAAGTGTCTACTTATGCATATCTAAAATTAGAGGACATAGATGTTAGTTTTAATGAAATTGAAAGATGTATTTGTGCATTATGCTATTTAAATTTAGCACAATGCAATAATATGCTTTTTAATTTGGCTCCAGCATGTATCTATGTCCTTCAATTTAGAGTTTGTCAAAGTACTCACTTAAACTTATATAAAATTAAACTAATAGGCACATTCGTCATACGTAGCATAATACATATAGGACGCTATATAAGACGAATGTATCTATCTGATCAATTTTATACAAATTTAAGTGTCTACTTCTAAATACCCAAAGTTGAAAGATATAAATATCAATTGAAACTAAATTAAAAGATGCATTTATATATTACGTCATTTAATATTTAAATTTATATTTCAACGAAGTTAAGTAATATGAAACAGAGAAATTAACAAACTCAATAAATATGAAATAGAAAAACTATATTGTTTTTTGAGAAAATTATGAGTCATTTGTACGACTTCTCGTGGTCATTTCCTAATGACTAGTGCTATATTTGTCCAGAAGGTGATATTTTTTTCAGTCACCGTCACCACGTGTCATTCAGATCTACGTTGTTGAGTCTTTGTGGTGAATATCCACCGTTGATTTTTTCGTGAGTTACTGGAGATCTGTCACGTTAGTCAAATTTGCCGTGCGTTACAGGAGCAAATTTGTTGACCCGATGACTCCGGATCCATCTGATTTGTTTTAATTTTTTTAATTAAGCTTAGTCTTAATAAGATCGGATTTCTCTAATAAATTATTTCCACCGTCTTATTTTATGTGGCATCTTTAATTCGATAACAATGTTTGAGAAAAAAATTAAAATTTGTTCTTTAAAACAATTCTTATATACTTTTGTTATTGTAAATCATTTCATTTAAAGGTAAAAATAAAATTTTAAAGTTACTCCTTCTGTTCAATTATAGTTGTCTACTATTGACTTACTACGAGATTAAGAACAATAATTGATAGGGGTATATTTAACAAATCGCCCTTATTAAATATAAGTCATTTAAATATTACAAAAATATATATTTAATAATAATGATAAAATAGACACAATATGGTAAATTATTTCATTGATTTTATAAACTGGACAAATATTGTTGGACTTCCAAAAATAACATAGTAAACAAGAACAGATAGACGGAGGGTGTAAATTATTTCTAATTATAATAAAGTGATATTTTTTGTGATGTAGTAGAAAAAAAAGTGTAACATAAAATGAAACAGAGGGTTAATAGTTTATGATGGATTTGTAGCGTACTTTTTGTGTAGTGATAAATAAAGTAAAATGATATTTAATGGAGTGATTGTTTACCAAATAAAGATGGAACATTACTAACTATTTGAAATAATTTTATGCCACACAAATCTTATAGAAATATGGCAATTTTTATTTGTCTTGGGGGGCGGAGGAATTGAAATGATATAAACATGTTTATTTATTTCCTTGTCCAAAAGTACTGTATTACTCAAATATCTCTCGTTTGATCATAAATTTTAAAATTTCTATTAATTTCTTAGGAAAAATTGAGGTTTAGCGAGTGAAAGTTCTGAAATTTGATCTGATTCAGTTTTCGAGAACTTGAGTATATTTGAAGATTGAAATTTTAAAATTTGATTAAACAGATATTTACAGATAAATTTCGATATCTACTCTAAAATTATTGGTCAAACACTACATTAGTTAATTATTATTTAATAAATTTACAACCTAATACTACACGTTGGATGTTGTTGTTTGATTTATTTATTTTTTAATTAAAAGGAAGAAAAGGGGAAGATGCTAATACAAGATATTTAGAATCTTGCACTTAAAGATTTGATCCCTTTTATTATAATCTTTGATTTGATGCTCATCTTTTAGTTTCATACCTTTTAAATTTTGCATGTGTGATCTTCTTAAAGCATAATTAATATCAAATTAGATAAATAAAATGGTTTGTGATAAATCGATGATTGGTGTTAAAAATATCTTTAAGTATAATGTATACTCTTAATTTATATATCAAACTTAATTAATTTCGAATTGAAATGCAGTAGATGTTAATCATCAAAACAAATTATCACGGAGTTTATAAGGGAAAAACTTAGTCAAACTAAAAAATTGGTTTATCTTTAATTTATGAGTTTAATTAGTATATAACTTATAAGCAGTATAATTTGACCAATTTCTTTTTTAATTATTTCATCTCTAATGTCTTTTGTTATTTGAAATACTCTTTTAAAGATATAATTGTTAATATATTTTTTCTTAATTTTTAAATATAAAAATATTTTAATCAAAAGATCCTAAGGGTTTATTATTAGTTTCGACACTATTTATTTTAGCCTAAACTTCAATTTATTTTCTGTTTGAATTAGAATTTAGACCACATTATGCTAAGTTGGAAAAAATAATTAGATGTCAGACTAGAATTAGAATTATTTTCTTAAGTCAAATTCATCGCCTAAAACCCTATATCATAATGGCTTTTAAATTAAATTAAATAATTTCCACAAAATGTGGAAATTGTCAAAAAGACATTAAATAAAAGTGGGGGTCCATTGACTTGAATGATTTTTTTTACATTTCTTTTTCCGTACATGTGATTTTTTTATGTCCCATATTCACATTGGAGCCGGACTAAATTTGAATTGCGCCGAAAAGTCCCACTTTTAGCGTAAAGCGCTCCTTAATTAAGACAATTTCGTACTCCAAAGAGACACAAACTCAAGACCTCTTGATTAAGAGACGAGAAAGTACTTACCACTTCACCACTAACACTTGTGGGTACCGTACATGTGGCTTATTACTAGTTTTTGTTTTATATGAGTGGTTGAGAGGTGCTTTAGAAAAATATCTAACGGTCATTAAAAAGGAGCCATAATTGATAATTTAAATCTAAAAAAAATACTAATAATTTATCAATAATGATTTATTAGTTAATTAGGTCAATATTAATTTAGATATTATTTTTATCGAATGAATTATTGGCTCGTGATTCAAATTGTTTAATTTTCATAATAAATGAGACGATAATTTGATAACAAAAATGACTTAATTTCAATTATCATCAGTGTCACTAACAATCTTCTAGCCCTTTGTTTATCTATCGAAGAGATCACTAAAACTTCAATTCAATGTTTTTCTTTAAATTAAGTGTGTGTTTTTTCCTCTCTAAATTTACGTTTTAATTCAAATCAACAAGTTCAATTAGCACAAAACCAATAAAAGTAATTGAGCAATGACCATGAGTACGAATAATTAACATGATATCCACGTTTTGCTGGAACATAGATCGTTTGATACCTAACAATTAACATATCTTGAAATGGGTTTGAACTTTGTGTCATGTAATATCTAATCGTAATAATTATATTGATAATTGAACCGTACCAATATATGATATATTAATTGGTTTTGTAATGATTTAGCATATCTACGAATCAATAATTGATAAGCAGAACTAATAACATTTAAAATCAAATTGAACTATCCGATAAATATACTGGTGATATGGTTACTCTTCATAAATAATAGGGGTGATATTACTATATTATCCTTTGACTTTATTAAATTTAATGTTTTGATAAATGTGTTAGATGATAAATAATATTTAATAACAAAGGTAAAATAGAGACAAAAAAATAAATTATCTTTTGTTAAACGGAAGGAGTATCAGAATGTATAAAAATAAATTAAGAAATAATAAGTAATGGAAAAGAGAAATAATCCTATGATCCCACCATATAAAAAAGGATTTTAATAATGTAATATAATAAAATTTAAATAGCAAACAAAAAAAATATTATAATTAAAATAATTATGTAATAAAATACGATTGGTGACAACCATCCAAACAAGCTGACAGATAATCAGTGTCGGCCTATATTTAGGGGCGGAGCCATGTGATTTCGGTAGAATTCAATAGATTTTATTTAAATAATGTATTTGTGTTGATAAATTTATTAAATAATATAAATATTAAATTTAGAACCCAATTATTATTACTTAAAATCTTCATTGTAAAGTTGATGGTGACAAATGGCAGGTGGCAAGTATCCAATGAAATTAGTCGAGGTGCGCAAAAATTGGCTCGAACACCACAATCATAAAAAATAAAAATAAAATAAAAAAGAACTTCATTATAAAATTCAAAATTCATAAAGTTGGAATTCTAGTTTTTCCTATGTGTATGTTACTGAGTGTCGGCCTATTCGTCTATTCGTTGGACGTTTGACTTTGTGGCTAGGTGTCGCTGGATAAAGATTTGAAATTTATGGGTTCTTGAAGCTCAAATTGATTTGAAGTTGTTGTCTTGCTTGGACATGCATTTAGATTTCTTAAATCGTATTTTTTTTTCCCATAAACATGAATACCCCACAAGTTGTGATATTTTAGAAAATAAAATTCAATTCTAATATAATCTTATCAAATAAACAAACCATGATCCCTAAATAAGATATCGATATATCCTAAGACGCCTCATTGATAAATCATATATATTTCATAATTCCTTTTTATAAATGAATGTTTGCGATTATATCTATATATAATTTGAACTAGAATTGAAGGCCAACTCTATCAACAAACGAAAAATTGAATAATAATAATAATTAATAAATAAATAAAAAGAAAAAAACTTTAAATTATTTCACAAAATGGCAGCAAAAGTAAGCAAAGTGGTTGCCAATTGTGACATTTCACTAATGTTATATCTGCCACATCTATCTAATGGGCTAAAGTCGTAGGTAAAAAGAAATATTCATATTCAATAAAATAAAATAATTTAAATAGTCTTTTGAAAAAGAAAAGCCAAGTGAAGAATTATTTGCATTGCAAAAAACAAAATGAACTCATCGAATAAACGAATAAATAAAAGAAGTTATTCAAAAAATATTTTGGAAAAATTGTATAAATACACAACTTAAAATATCATAATCTCTAAAATTTTCTATTATTTCAAAAAAATACTCGGATACATCTCTCTCATTAAATAATATATTATTTGTAATATTGAATAACCAAACACTGTATTCGGAAGCAATGAAAAATTTGAGATTTTTATAAAACTTTTGAGATAAAATGTAATTATCCCCAAACGTATAGGAGTGCCGGGGTGCTAAATAAGACTTTTTGTTTTTCTCACATTCGATTGAAATTCTGATTATGACAATTTAACTTTACTTTTTTATTTTTAAAGTAACTCAAACAACTAACACTAATTAGTTTGATGTCAAACATTTATGAGTAATTCAATAAGTTAAATTTAAAATAATAACATACTCTTTCACCAATTATATTTCATACATCCAACATTTTTTATCAAATTTAAAAATTGCTAGAATTAATTAATTCATATATCAACCATGGACTACAGAGTACCTTTTATCTTCTTTTTTTTTTTTTTCAAAAACAATCTAAATCTACATGTTATTTCCCTCTTCTTCTTTTTCCTTACCTACACAATTTTTTTTTTATGGTTCATCTGGTGTATCGTATCCACATTAAAGCCCGATCAATTCAGTTTCACATTGGGTAGGGCCATATTTTGGGGTAACACTTTCTCAATCTCTAATTAAGGAAAGAAAAATCATCCACTGTATCATATTCTTTAATCGTAAAGTACACAACTTGCTCATGCACTACTACAATTAATTTATTTATTTTTTTGCCACCTCATGTACACATGTAGTTTATGTAAGAGTAAGAAATAAAGACAGTTTGGGGACCCAATAAACTGCCAAATGAAAATAAATATCATAACAAACAAGTTGGAATATGTGGAAGAGAATAAAAAAAACTTGCGTGTTTCTACCTTTATCGTTTTATTACAATGTCTCCAAAATTAAATGCACGTTTCATATTCATTTATTTCTTAATTTATTATTTTTTCCTTTTCTAGAAATAATAAATAATTTATTCTAAATTACTAAATAAATAAAAAATGAAAAAGCATTTGTTCTTGGAGGAAGCATCACAAGTTCCACTATCTCAAAGATTGCACATTGAATAAAGTTTTTTTTTTTGGTTTATGTCAAATTCTTTAAGAGATTTTGGTTTTTATACGTAAAATCCAGAAAGAATCCTTACATAGTTATTATTTTTATTTAAATTGTAAAATTTTATTGAACTGTTTAAACATCAATAAGATTAACTCGGTCTTATTCTTTATATATATAATAAACATTTAATTAAAATTTGAATAGATTACACGTTGATTGAAAAGATATAAGAATATAATATGATAGTAATTAAAATGAAAGGGATCGAGTAATAAAGTACTAGGATTTTGTGGAAGAGAATTCTTTTTTCTATTCCATTATTCGAAAAGAATAATAATAAAAGCTCACAATATATCCCTCAACATTACTCTGTGAAATTGGCTCAAGATTGTAGATTAACTATCCTATTGAGGAAAATAAAATAGAGGGATTTAATTTTTAAGTCAATATCATTTTAAAACATATGAGCAAAACCTATTGGGTTCTGTCAAATCAAAGCTAGCATAGACGGTTCGACATAATAAAGAAGCTAGAAAAGAAAAGTGACACCTTGGTTATAAGTCTTTTAAAAAGAGATATCTTTAAGTTACCTTTTCAAAAAAAAAAAAAAAGTCTTTTAAAAAGTGATATTGATAAAAAAAATAAAAATATACCTATATTAAATTTATGCGAGTTTCACACTCCAATTACCACTTTTTTTTTTTTATAAAACATCTTGAAGTTTGACTTTAGGCCACCAATAGTATTGAGCCAGCCCCTGATAATCTGATATAATCATGATAGAATAACTACGAACTCATTATCAAGAATGTCTAAGATTTCCATTGTATAAAAGAACATGCTAGAAATAATTTTTCTTATTTGTTTTAAGTTATGTATTTGCTATACTAATAATTTTAAACCATTTAATCTAATGTAGGAATTATTTTTTTTTTTGGTGGAAACTGAAATTGAATCATAAATTGGTACACATACCTGGTAGCACTGTTCACAGCAAGTCTCTTCAATAAAATTAAAGCAAAAACTGAACATAAATTCTTTTTTTGAGTGATATTCAAACGATTAAAGATGTTAACGGAATAGTATTCTCAGTAAAATTGCAACAAATTTTTAACAATTTCATAATTCGTATGTCCCTCGTTGATTAGGAAGAATTTATTTTTTCACCTTCTAGTGGGCTAGCAATGAGGATTGGACTCTCACACACAAGAAAGTTGGGCCACAAGACATTGTATATAAACGCAAACCACGATCCAAGTGTCATTCTCCTTTATTCGCCTCAAGCTAAAATATTTACACAAGCGAGAATGAACAATCCATAAAAAAACTATAGGAAAAACTAAACATAAAATCTACATTCAAACTAGCAAAGATTATAACGGAATAATATTCTCAACAAAACTGCTAACATATTTAAACACTACACTAGGAATCTTGTACTAACAAATCTGAAGCAAAAAGGCTTTGAGGAAGAGGAAAACAGAGAAACAGGGGCACTAACAACAATTCTAAAGCAAAAAGACTAGAACTTCAACTTCTGGCTTTGCTGACACTTCCATAAGTCAATTTCAGATTTGATATCAAAATTCTACCCCAATTGTTACATCAAGCTAAAATATTATATTTCTAACACCAATTGGTAAGCCATGAGAATAGTGATGAGATATATCAATCTAGAACAAAAACTGAATAAAAATGCACAAAATCCATAAAAACAACTATAGCAGAAACTAAACATAAATTCTAATGACAAAACTGCCAACATATTCAAACACGACAAGAGTCTACATTCAAACTAGTAAATACTTTAACGAGGTAATATTCTCAACAAATCTGCTAACAAATGTTATATTGGCATAAGATCTCTTGGTTATGTTGCTATGCTCAGTAAATCTTATGCAATTAACCGGCATTGAAGCAGGAGCACCCACTACACTCGTTGTTGCAAAAACATGCGCGTTCTTTGTCTTGTCATACATCTTTTCTGTTCCAAGCAATGCAGCAACGACATCAATATGCACAGGCAAGTTTTCTCTACTAATATAAACTTTCTCAAGAGTAATATATACCTCCTTTTTAATGTCCACGTACCCAAAATATTGTTGATCAGAGTTCCTCTTGATGCAATAGATAGCCAATTTTCCCCAAATTGCAGTATCCATGATACTTAAATGACTGAAATAAGTTTGTGGTGGAGGTAAAACATAACCAAACTCCTCATCTGCAAAGTTGAAATAAACCATATAATGCTCCGGCCAACCCAAATAAACAACTCCATTAAGGTAAATGCATTCATCACCAAAATCATCACATGAGATACTTCTATATGTAAACAAATCAATTTTTCTCCAAGTCGAGTTGGTTACTCCTAGCATTAGAATTTTGGCCTCGAACGTGTAATCACGAGTAAACAAAAGTAGCAATTTGAAGTTTTCCGTCACCTGATCAAACCCTAGAACCAATTTATCAAATGGACAATCGAAGTTTGGTGTAATTCTTAATTCTTCATTCACGTAGGTTGGGAAAACTTTGATCTCCCTTGTGGTGACATTGAATAAATAAAGTTGACTATCTTTATAGCTATACAAACAAACAAATCCATTGCAATGATTCGAACAAATAGCCATATCTTCATCGTTAAAAAAATAATCAAGTTGTAACCATAAATCTATCGATTCATGACCTCTACCCCAATGCCTTTTGGGACGTGTATTGAGTTGAAACAAAAGTTGGGAGGCTGAAGGGCGGACTTGAGAACGAGCATAGTGTAACCGGATAATATTGGGATCTTGCATAGTAGTATTCCAAGCTTTAGAAATACACTTGAATCGCATGAAAGACTTAGCTGGAAGATATGTTAGAATCTCCGATACTATGTCATGAGACAAATGTTGATCATGAGTCTCCATAACTCTAAGGCGAATGAGAGAAAACAAGGGAATGATATTAATGTAAATAGTAGTCTATATAGGCCATAAAATATTGATTAAATTTTACCTCTCCTTAATAGTTTAGAATTTGAATTAAAAAGAGATCCTCTTTGACGCAAACACTATCCCAAAAAAAAAAAAAAGTTTAGAATTTGAATTAAAAAGAGATTCTCTCTAAAGTTGAAATAGACCACACTGTCGTTCCAAGAGTACCAATAAACAACCTCATTGAAAAAAATACATTCCACAAAATAATTAAATGCTCTACTACCATTAATCTCATCAATCACATCGATTTTCCTCCAAGATGAATTAGTTTCTTCTAGAGTTAGAATTTTTCCCTTAAATCTACATAGAAGATTTGAGAAAATATGAAGCAATTTGTAGTTTCCGTCAAATCCCAAAAACAACCTTGGTTGCTTAGTAAATATCTGACGTGATAGTATATCCTTATTCATGGAGGATGAGAAAGGTTTTATCTCCTTTGTGGTGACATTGTATAAATAAAGTAGATTATGTTTATAACTATACCAACAAACAAGGCCCATTGCAATTATTCGAACAAATACTATTCTCAGAAAAGCAATCAAGCTCTAAGGGAAATACTTCAGATTTACTTGTTTCCGGATGATAGGACAGACACTACCTAAAGGAGGATATGTTCTGAGTTGAAATAAAAGTCGGGTGGCTGAGGGGCGGGTTTGAGAACGAGCATAGTGGGACTGAATGAAGTTGGGATGTTGGGTCGAAGTATTACAAGCCTTAGAAATACACTTGAATCGCATAACGGATTTAGCAGGAAGGAATGTTAAGATCTCAATTAGTATGTCATCAGAACAAAATTGATGTGTCTCCATAACTTTGAAAGAATAGGAGGAATAAACACATCATATTTTGGGTTATTTTTTCTTTGATATTTAGCATTACTTTGTACCATGTTTAACTGGCATTTTTATTTGTAGTATAAATAAATAAATTCAGAAGCAAAGCTAGAATTTTTTGCTTATGAATTCCTAATTTTATTTTATTTAATGTCGTTTTGAATAAATTATTTATACAATTGTTGTGTCTGATTTTGGCAAACTGACTCATATCTTGTATTTATATTTAAAAACTCAGTAGCATTTAAGACTGGCAACTCAAATTCTATCACAAGTTATGGACCAATTTAAATGGTATATTGTCGTATATTACACCGTATTACACCGTTCACTCTCGCTGGTACTACGCTAATTTTAGTATCAATATTTGATTTAACTATACAAAATTTAACGTTGACGATATAAAGAATGGATTCAAAACATGTCATCCCAATCCGGCGTGTACTCAATTCTAGTAAAAGAGGGATAATTCAAACTTAAAATTTGAATCTCCAAATTCAAATCTAATACAAGGAAAAACTAAGATATCATCACAATTTTATAGAAAGTACAACATGTATAATATAAGGATAAAAGCATGTGTTCACGTGAACTCATACTTTCTTTATATATGTGTGCTTGAGAGGAGGCACTAACCAGACATGTCGCTAAAACATGCCCTTCCTTCGTCTTGTCATCAACACTTTCTGCTCCGACCAATGAAACTGCAAAGCAATTTCCTGATCGGACAATTTTACTTCTGAAATGTAGATTTGACACAAAATACAGTGAAGGAGGATATGAAATACAGTGTACTAATTAAGGATCCAGGTGGATTCGAACCACCGACCTCTCGAATGAAAAAACATTGAGCGCTCCCCCAAAGCCGAGCTCTTGGATCCATCAGACATAAACTACATATAATATCCCAAGGTATATGTCGGATCCTCCAAAAGTTAACAGTTTTGAAGAACCCAAACGTGGCAGAGCATTTTCAAGAGGTTGAACAACATAGGAACTGGGGTATCATGACACTGAAAATTAATATAAGTGTCCAATTTGCAAGAATAACAAGGTGCCAATTTCTATCGAAAAAGTAAATAAAACATACAATACGAGTAGCACATGGGATGACCTCTTTAACCTTAATTGTAATTCCAAAAGCAATCCAAAAGGATGACATTGACTGAAACCTATTACAGCTACCATGACAGATTATTATATTTATAATCAGTAATATATCGACACTTGCAATAATAATGAATCTATATCCCAGAGCTCAGAAAGAAATGAATCTATACCACCTACCAAAAAAAATAATTATACTACCATCATACCATTACACAATATTGGTAAATAAAAGTTCCCCACATGCCAGTTCTAATGAACACAGACAACTTGAACTCAAATTATCCCCAAGACTGGCAAAATTAACAATGATCCCGAATTTGACATCATCCATTAAAGGAAAATTTAACAAGCTCACCAATAACAATCACCGCCAAGCCAGTACTAATACTGTATCGAAAAATACACTGCCATGACTCGATAGACATCAGGACACCCAGATAAATTTACACAACCTACTGGCAAAGAGTCTATGCCATCAATAATAGGTCTTACGAAGAAACACCGAAACATTTGGAATTGCACTGAGAATAAGAGATGAACTTGTTAACATTCACACAAACATTAGGAATGCGGAGTTTACATACTGGACAAAACTTCATCCTCTGAAGAGCAGCACCAACATAAAACGCTGTCAGATCTGCTCAACACCATCTGTCACAAAAACTAATCAAACAAAAATTGGCGAAAATATCATAATGTAGATTGTAACACTCACATGTATATAAACAAAGTGCAAACCCGAGGGTTGTAAAATGGAAATAAACTGCATGTATAACAAAAGTGCATAAAGGAGAACAAAAATTTACTGTATCAAAGAAGAGGGACAAAAATTTGCAGAACAATACACATATCTTAGACAACTGGATTACCTCAGTATGATAAAGCAGGTGAACCATCATTCAGGAGAGCTAAAAGTCAACCGTGGCGCACGGCTCAGACCACTCAGCCAGGAGGGACTCCCACCCCTGCTTGTCTGTTTCATTCAGAGATTAGCAGAAAGGCTTGTAATAGACTGATGCTCCAGATGACTATTTCAGGATGCAGCAGAATGAAAAACCAACAAGTGGTAAGATTTCTGGTAATAGACGGCACCAGATACAACAGAACCAACTTCAGCAGCATCTAAGATTCTTGCATGTGCTATATACAGCAGACATGATGGATCCAATCTTCAACAGCAAATACAGCAGCAGGAATCGCTTGAACATTTCTTGATACATCCAGAGTAGGCATTTCTTGATACTTCCAGACAAAAGCAGAGGTTTACCTTGCATAAGTAGGGGGAACAGCAGTACACCAAGAGCAGCATGAATCAAGAATTCTCTGGACCTCAGGCCACATGACCAGGCCATTGATAACAATCATGGCCATCAACTATAATCTGATAAGCTTCAATTTGACCTAGAGACACTGAGCTGTTCAAGGCAGAACTTCCTAACCTACCAACCAAAGGGTACCCTCCCAAGGACTACAACAAGAGCACCATAACAACAACATCGATTGAAGTTTGATACAATTACAAAACAGGCAAACGAGCTCCCACAGAACTTGTACACAAGTACATTTAGTTGAGCAAGAGCAACTGTTGAAACAGCAATGAACTAGTATTTGCCTAGTCATAGTTCAATAAATGCGATACTCAAAATTTCCTACAAACGATTATAATGAAAATATAACTACCGTATCCTATCTTGGCTCTTCATCAAAAACCAGCTTTACTAGATTTCTATCATGCTTATCTCAACTGTCGTAGCTAAATCAACCAATTAAAACTAGATGTCTTGAGCTTAGGAGCTTAGAAAATTGAGATTGATTATTAGGCCAAAGTGATTTGCAGCGAAATGAAATATATGCAATTAGTAGTTGGTCTAATTGACCCTCTGCGTGAGCCCAATGCATGATCCATTACTAGTTTTTGCAATACATATTTGTTAGTAGTTCAGGAAGCTTGAGGTCCTTATACCAATTTTATGGAACACCTTGCATAAAAACTTGCAACGCTCAACTGACAGTTCTTATGAACATAGTTTTAGTTTCCAACTGGTTTGAAGCATAGCCACGAGTACAGTATAACCTATAAAACTAGGCTCAAAGCCCATACTTTAATCTAGTATGTACAAGTAATCCAATCGAAACCCAGCAAGGCAAAAAAAATTATAACCCAGAACCCATACACTCAAAATCCTGGCTCGGCCTGATTGAGGCAACTTGCATCCAGTGGTCGAAGCAGATAATTTTCAGATTGATAAATAACTAAGGAGTGAAATTAAGTATTTTAAGATTGTAAGCCCAGTAGTTCAAATACTAGATGGTATGAAAATAATGATGCTTAGTTAATCATACTAGAAGAGAATTGATGATTGTACCTCTAAGGGAGTGCTGAAGTAGAATGTTGATTGTCCATCCCCATAATTAGCAAATTAACATGAGTTACGTCGTCTTTCAAGATGACACAGTTCAGAAATATACAAGACCAATTCGAGGACACGTAACCACGGAATTGGAACCAGGAAAATATAGAAAGTGCAGGAAAAATATAAATAGACACGACACAGAGAGAGGAGAGCCGGGCAAAACCCCGTACCATCTCCCCTCAGACGCCAAAAATAAATACGTTTATTAGGTACTCGTGACCTGCCATGCGAGCGCACCCAACATGGCACAGGCCTGGTAACATGATCAATAAAATACCTCACTTTTTCCTCTCATACCCCGATACATCGTTACAGACTGAATCTTTCATCCTCTCATACATAAGCAAGCATAAATAGAAAACTACTAGTGTATATAAATTATTCACATAAACTTAGTAATTAAATAAAACAATTAGAACCTTAGATGCCCTTCATAGATGAAATTGCAGCATTGAAAGATCAGCAATCCAATCCGTTTGATTTGTAGCAAATAGGATACCAATTCATTAGCGTCGCAGCTCAATGCGGATCTGCAGCATGTTGAAAGGATTAGCCAGTTTTCAGTTATCAACAACACATAACTTGCTCAAAACAGCTATTAGAGCAAACAATAAGAAGAAATTTAGTTCACAGATAACTCTCTCATAGCTAACGGTACAATCCTCGAAACGGTTGATCAAGCAATTAGTCCATATCCATGAATCTCTGCCAAAAACTTCAGAACGACAACATCTACGTGAACCGTCGACCACCGTTTACCAGCCATTCGACGAACTGTAGGACGAGGTTTTAGTGATTAAAATGAAAAGCAAAATCAAATTGCAATTTATTGAGGGTTAGGGATGAATGGACGATTGAGATTAATTTAGGAATAGGTATTTAACGGTCGATAAGTTAAACCATAAAAGGCGGCAAAGAAGTTTCTCGAGGCGGCAAAGGGTACGCAAATACTTGGACGGCAAAGCATGACTAAAAATGCGGTGAGAGGCTATGGAGCGTGTAGCGTTTTTGGCCACATGACTTTAGATACAAAACGTATCACTTTAAAAATGCATCTGGACAACTAAAATAAATTACACTCTGTGATTCTTCAATCATTCTATTGACAACATTTTTTTTGTTTCATTGAAAAAAATCGGGAAATGATAGTTTTAGTTCCTATCTTATTAGCTTATTGTGATTTTGGTCCTTATATTATTAGACTAAGTATATTTAACTTTTAATTAAATATAGTGAATAATTTTAGTCCTTACCTAACTTAAAGTTAACGGTGTTAACTTTTGATATTTTCAAAAAATTAGTATTTCGGTAGGTAAAATAAATTATAATTAAATAAGTTTTAAAAATTATTACAAATACATTACAATGTATAGTCTCATCTCCGCCATTTGATAATCCTGCATCCCCTAACAACCTACAATATTTATCAAAAAATATTTTATATATTTTTATAATGTGTACACTTCAGCGAGTACAAAAAATATTTATCAAAATACATTTTATATATTTTTATACTGTGTTCACTTCAGCGAGTACAAAAAAATAAGTGAGAAATTTACCATATTTTCCTTTCATACCAGAACACACCCTTAGATTAACTCCATTGAGAAAAAATAAAAGGTCAATTAATATCACGGTAAGAAGATTACAATAATTGAAGTTAGCTTTTTTTTAATTACATCTCAATAATTCTTTTAAGAGTCCCAGAGGCAATTCTATGGATTGCAGAAGTCAGGAACCCTTCCAACAGTCTTCTCTCATCAGTAGTTTAAAAAAATTCGTGTACCCAACGAGAGAACAGCAAACTGTACGAAAAACTTTTAAGATAAAATGGTTAGTACTATATTGTGGGTATATGACATTTGATAATGACCTCATAATTACATAGCCGTCAGGTAAGAACCCTAGAACTACTTACTGTAACTATTTATAAACACGACCAGACTGAAGACAAATTTTGAGTTTCTGAACATGTTAATTCTACACAAAAAATCAAAAGGACACAACGAATTATTATACATAATACACCACTTAAATTAGGAATCCAGGTGGATTCGAACCACCTCTCGACAACAAGCATCGAGCGCTCCACCATGAACCGAGCTCTTGGATCCATCCGACAATGAAATTTAGACGCGAATGATAATAGGACCATTAAAGAAATGACAGCAGCTTATCTTAAAAATTCATGGTAATGATAAATAATAAAGTTAAGCAACCATTGGTTTAAAACAAATATTAGGGACATATATAATAACAACGTTTATTCAAAATCTTAATAAAAGAATGATCAACTCGTGAGAGTACAACCATTGGTTTAAAACAAATTTTAGGGCCATAAATAATAACCATGGTTATTCAAAGTCAACAATCTTAATAGAAGTATTGATCAACTCGAGAGTACAACTATCCTGTTACAGGCCCCAAAAAACGGTATAAGAATGTAAAATAATCATAACCACAATAACTCAAATATCATATTAAAAAGACAATCTTTCACGACCAAGAAGACACCCCAAGCTACTCTCGACACAACATTCCGGCAAGCACGGACATTTTCTAGAAATGAAAAATACAGAGCCAAAAACCAAATTATCGGTATTCACACAGTTTACCCAAAAAGTAATCACTGTAATATTAAAAATGAAACTTCAAACCATTACGCCAGCAGAACAGCACCTTCAAAAGAGGAGAATTAAACGCACCATCTGGCCTTCATGAGAACTGTTAATTGTCCATACATCATGAAAACACGTTTTACATTCCAGTCTAATAGAAATAAAGTCCTGACCTGCACACAGGAAAAACTTCAATTAGCAAGTAATTAAAATTAAAAAACAAACATCATGAAAAGTATCTACACAAATTCAACCAATTATATTTACAGAAATGGAGAAAAAGAAACAAATAACTACTAGATAAGACAGCTGATTTACCTCGAGTAGCAGCAGAATGCTTAATAAAGCCTCAGAGGAGAAGTTGGTTATCTGCTACAAGTTTTTTGAGAGCAAGTACTACAGGGGAAAAACTACAGCTTCTGCTCTTACAATAATCTGGTATGAGAACAAGTATCCTGTTCTGAGAGTTCCTCGCGGAACAGAGAATAGCATACAGAATGACCAGGCAACTATTGCGTCTTACTGATTACACAATACAGCTTCTAACAAGCAACAGCGACAAGTTCAAGTGTCACAGAATCATCAAAATCAAGTAAATATACTCGAACACTGAACAAACCAAGAGTACAACTCAAATCTACAACTTCAACAGCAGCAGCAATCGAGTCTTCAGATCTTCGACTTCAACAGCAGCAGCAGCTCAACCATTACTTGAGAACATCACTCAAAACATCCATGCATCAAGAGAGCAGCAATTTCCCAGCACAAGTTGACTTCAGCCAGCACGAACAAGAAACAAAGATAGTACCAAGTTTTATGTTGCAAAACTATCCATCATCAACTCAGATGCGAAAGATCTAACCAGTACATCGGAATTGATTGAACAGTCAAAATCTCAAACCTGCCTAAAATGGTACCCTTCCAGAGGGCTACAAAAGGGAGCCATGACAGGAATCTCCCAATGATTGGACCACTTACAACACCAATTAAAAGAAACATAGTTGTTCCCCACTAGAACTCATACCACAGATATTGAAAGAAATTAACTCCTCTACAATGAAGAAAAGGTACTAATTGCCAAGGAAAAAGAGAGCCATGTGATAAAATGAAAAAAGAGTTGCAACACAGCAATCCACAAGCTAAAGAAATTGAAGATATAATGGTTTGAAGCCTTTCTTATGCCTTGATAATGGTTCTTACACGCAACTTATTTTGAGAAGATGGCTTTTTGAATAACATATTTTATATGTATATTTATTCACCTAAAGATACCTAATAATATTCAAATAATACTTCAAAATTGAGCTGTTGAAAGGCTAAATAATTATTAGAACGAAGCTCAAGTCCGAACGCAACTAATAGTTGATGCCTTACAGATTAATGTCTTGTGTAGTTGTTAATATTTCAATTTTTGAAGAAAAAAAACAAGTGCATGACCTCCAATAACTTAATTAGCGTAAATTCTCTAAAATCATATCATGGTTATACTGCATATCATGCAAGGCTAATTGAGACTGGAGACTTGCCAAAATAATTTATGAAATAGTTTAAAGCTACTTCTATGAAAATTTATAGGTGACAAAAAATTAGAAATAAAAGATCAGCTTTACATCATTACGATTTGTGGAATAATTCTAAAACTAGTGATTAGAAATAATACGATTAATCAGTTAGTGTCTTAGTGATTATAAAGGAAAGTAATTTAGATATGGAAGCTGATATGGAAAGTGTGAATGTAAAATTTCGCGAAGGGAATTGATATTATACCTCTGGTGGAGTGCTGCAGTAGAACCGTTGCTTTGTCCATCGCCTTATTAAGCAAATCAACATGAGTTACTTGTCCATGAAAAACAAGTAACCACTGGATCGATGCAAAAATTGTTGGACGCAGGAGCAGGGGAAGAGCATGAAAAATAAAAAAGGACGCGACACACAGAGAGAGGAGATCCGGGCAAAACCCCGTGCCTCTCCTCTCCAACACCAAAAAAAATATTTTTATTAGGTTCTTTTGACCTGCCATGCGAGCGCACCCAACATGGCAAAGGCCTGGTAACATGGAACAATAAATACCTCACTTTTTTCCTCTCATACCTCGCACGTCTTCACTCATTCTTTCATCTCTCGTACATATGCATGTATATATAAATAAAAACTAACGCAAATAAAACATTTAAATAATTATAAACATCAAAATTAAACCATCATAACCTCAGATCCACCATCACGTTCTCTTAATCAACCTTCGGCCGATGATAACCGGTCAAAACTGTTTGATCTGTGACAACGAGGCACCAACTGGATATTCTTTGCATCTCTTATCAAATCTGCAACATGTAAGAAGACTTAATATGTTTTCAACAGAGGTAATTTGCTTAATTCATCTTTTCCAAGCAAACAAAAACACAAAAAGAATATTTAGCTCACCAATAAATCTCTTGCGAACAAAGGTTGAACAATCGCGAGGATAACACCTCGGTTGCTGAAACGTTAGCTCCAACCTCCACAAATCTATGAAGAACGAACAGATCTGATGCTCCACGATGCTCATCTACCTCCAACCAGCACAAAAAAGTATCAGATTTACCATCTCTTCGTCAACCGTCGGCCAGAGTCGACAAACATCGAACCGTCACGCCATTCGTCCGGCTAATCGCTGTTCCGATACAGAACAACGGCAAATCCATATCCAAAACGTAGATCAAGGAACGATCTAACACAGATCTGAAGATGAAAATTGAAGAAAATAAACTCCTTAGAAGAGATCTGGAGAAAAGAGGATGTTGGACGTAGAGGAAAGAGATATGCATGAATAAAAAGAGGAGGGCGTAATTTATTGAGAAATTTGAGGGATTGAACGGCTGAGATTAATTTAAGATAAGAGATTTAACGGTAGAGATAAGACTAACCATATGAGGCGGCAAAGAGGTTGACGAGGAATAGGTACCGTAAATAGATGGACAGCTGTTATGGAATAAATTAATTAGTGGGAAGTTTCTGGATGTGTAATTTGAGTAGGACATCTTAACTTTTGTAACGTGTGATAACATGCTTCTCACGTCTAACACAATAATTTCAGAATTTTAGCAATTTAAAAAAATATAATTAATTTTTATTTTTAGTGACTATGGTGAAAATTATATTTTTAGAAGGAGGAAAATATTTATAGTCAAACAAACTTGCAGTATAATTTATTTAGATGCTTAAATTAAGGTTTACTGAGACTTGGGAGTATTAGATATTTTTTATTTGAAATTTGAAAAAAAAACTTGTGTGTAGTCTTAATTGTTCATGTGGATATTTTGAATAATAAGTGAGAATTTAATTTTTTTTTTAAAAAGTGTTTGTTAAGTGGATAAATTGATTACTTAAAATATATTACTTTAAAAAAAATTATAAACATCAATGACTTAATTTGAATAGACTTGAAATTTTATGGTTTATTGAGGTTGACGTGTAAAATTTAAAATATAACATATTTTTAGTGGTTAATTTATTTACGTATGGGCATTTGAAAACACGTGTAAAAAAAATTAAAATGGAAAGTGTTTAATTAATTGTTTAGCTATACTAAAAATTAGTTCGCGTCTGAATAGACGCATACCAAAAAGGGGAACTTTCGCATACAGCCACTCAAAAATACCTTAATTACGCTTCATAACTATATTTTGCTAATTTCGATTCGTAGCTACATGTTATAGAGAGGAGAGAGGGCAGAGAGTGGAGAGATACAAATTGTATATGTATATTTGTCGAATTGTATATGTATATCTGTCAAATAATTGTATATATGTAACTAATATACATATGTATTTGTATCTCTGGCGAGTGAGGAGAGAGGCTAGCAAAATTGGGAGAGTGAGGAGAGAGGCGAGCTGGAGAGGGCAAAGAGTGGAGAGAAGCGAACTGTATATGTATATATGTAAGATAATTGTATATATATATATATAACTGATATACACATGTATTGTATATTTGGCGAGAGAGAGAGGGAGGAGAGAGGCGAGCAAGATTGGGAGAGAGATGAGAGAGGCGAGCGAGAAAGGTCAGAGAGTGGAGAGAGACTAATTGTATTTGTATATATGTCATATAATTGTATATATGTGTATAATTTGTATTTGTATATGTATAAAAGAGGACAATTGATGTAATTAAAGTTAAAATTAAGTTGTGAGCCGTAATTAATTAAAACTATAGTTATATTAGTTAATTAACTAGTATATGTTTGCTTTTCCGTGTAATTTTCCCTACCAAAATTAGTTTGCGTCTAAATGGCCGCATTGATTCATATAAAGATGTATGTAGAATATCAAAGAGAGTTATTCATGTTCAAGCAAATTTCAATAATACTATTATCATTATTACAGATGTACATCGTTGCGATCACATAAATATTTAATTATTTGGGTGATAATGATAGTATCTCTTGTACGTGAATCGATGGCTTACTTTTTTTAAATAATGAAAAAAGGAAAATACTTTTATCACGTTTTTACATAATAAGCACTTAAGAAAACCCCAAAATTTTATTCATTATCTTAGTTAACTTCGAAGTTTTTTGACACAAGGCTTCATGTAAGCCTATGTTGGGTTTTAGATTACATGAGGGGAAAGAAATTCAAACAAAGTTTTTTTGTTACTCATTTGATATAAAAGGGAGAACTTATATGCTTATGTACAGTACTTTTTTTAACTCCTAAAGAGTTTGAGAAGAGAGTCTTTTCTCATGCCGTTGTTATTGCTCGATTCAAATTCGTGTGATCCATTCTATTGAAATTCTGCAAAATTTGCTTCCAATATTATAGAATAGAGCTTCATTCTATCATATAAGAAATTAATTCATAACCTTGGACGATATAATATTTCATTAGTCTGAAATCAAACAAATCACTTTTTAAAAGCAACGATGTCAAAAGAGATAAAGACCAAAAGGGCAATGCACTTGAAATCCAGCAGCAAATAATTTTCTTAATTGCTGGTGTATGTCAAACGACCGTTTGGCCATTTTTTTTAACAAAAAAAAAGTTTGTTTGTAGCTTAAACATACATGACTTTGCCATTTTTTTTATTTGGGAAAATACATAAAATTCCCTCTGAACTTGGCAGCAAAACTTACTTTAACACTTTAATTTTACGGATAATTATTTACCCCCTAATCTCTTTTCAAGTGAATTTAGTATCACCCTAAAATTATAATACCAGTCTCACAATGGCAAGTGCATTCCACATGCGTCATGTCATTGATATGTCAGCGCCACATTAGCGCCACGTAGAATATTATTTATTTCTTTTTTATTTCTTTTTATTTACTCTCAATTTTAGAAAGCAAAAAAATTTCAAAAAATGAGATCCATGTTCCTTAACTCAGTCACGATTGCAATTGAACAAATTCGGTCACAGTTGAAAGATCAATCCAAAATGTCAAAATCATTCTCACAAAAACACATTCAATTTTTAAGACAATAAATAATGACTGAAAGTTTAATTTGAAATGAAGAAATTATAGATTTTTCATTAAAAAGAGCTTTAAGTTCATCGCATTCAAACACTACGATAAACAATAATTTTGAAGCAAGAACAGTTGTTAGCTTTTATATTTTTTTCCTATTCACCACACTTTTACGGATCAAAAGGAAATGGAGATAGGGTGAGGGCATTCCAAAGAAAGAGAAAGAAGATGGAAAGTTCAACGAAGAAGAAGAAGAAGAAAAGGGTGATGCAATGGTGGTTGAGGCGGCAGATCCGAAGAGAAAGAAAGAGGGTGAGGTTTCTAAGAGGAGAAATAGGGTCGAAATGGGGGTTTTGAAGAAGGAGAAATCAAAGAGATGGGGATGATGGTTGAGGGCGAGAGGGGTGGTGGGGTGTGAGAAAGATGAAGGAAAAAAAGATTATTGGCTAAAAAGAAAAAAATGGGACCCACTTATTATTTTTCTCTTTAATTTTTGCAATTTATGTGCGGTAAATTTTTTGACTTGCCACATCAGCTATTTGGGTGCATTTAAATTCACTTGAAAAGAGATAAGGGGGTAAATAATTACTCGTAAAGTTAAAGTACTAAACTAAGTTTCGCTGCCAAGTTCAGGGGGGATTTTATGTATTTTCCCTTTTTCTTTAAACAAACAATTTTTAAAAAATGAAGTGAATGGCAAACGTCCGTTTGACGCTCATGTTAAGAAATTGGTTGTCGCTGGATTTTAAAAGAATCATCTCTTTTAATCTTCCTCAAAAAATATTGTACCTCTTACATATTTACTTCAAAAGGTGGCTCAGACTTTGAACTTGGAGTTTCAATTAAGCATTGGAGGAATTAATTCACAACCTTCAACAATTATAAATGATTAAATTCATTATAATTTTTCGTTCAATTTAAAACAAAATTATTCTATTAATTTTTTTATTTCTTCTACATTTCCAGTTTTCTATTTCGAACACGATTGGATAACACCTTATTTGTGAATACGAGAGTAGGTGATGGTTATGATAATAGAAGTTGGCGATTAAGATGATTGGTGGTGATAGACTCTACTTTTTTATGCAGTGTAAAAAGCCAATCAAGTTGAGTAAAAAAAAACACCTAATTAGGTTCATAACTTTCTAAAGAATATTTAAATAATTTGGACTTAGATCATCTCCCATTCCAGGGTAATTGAAAGTAGCTTTAGTTAAAGATAGCCAACCCATACCCCAAATGAAAGCTGCAAATTCTCTAACATTTCAGCTGTAATAAAGCAAAAAAAAAGAGCCATTGTATTCCTCTAGCCAAGGTATCACGCCACAAACCATGTTACACCCATACAAGAGATCAACTTTAATCAAATCAAAGCAAACAAGTATATATGGGTTAACTTTCGTGCATCTCAATTATTTTATGGAATACCTGTTATCTTCCATCATCTCACCATCTTAGTTTAGGTGTAACTTTTTTCGTTAGTGTTGAGATAGAATAGAATAAATCACCTAATTTCTCGTGTCTATAACTTTCATCACTCTTCATTTACCACTAGGCAAGTAGTTGTTGGTCAAGCTTTTGGAAACTCAAAATCATAAAAAGTAATCATTTTTAAAAGTAATCAAGTTAAATGACATATTTATGTATTACGCCTAAATAAGTGTTTAGAATAGAAGTAGTGAAAAAAAATAAAAAATCTAAAAAAGCACTTTTAAGAATTTTGATCAAACATAAATTATTATTGTGAATTGATTAGTCAAACACAAATTGCTAATCACCAAACACGCTATTCCGAAACTCACTTTTGACAACAACAAAAAAACATTAGCAGATTTTAAAGCTTTGACCAAACACGCTATAATAAAGTAGAACAGAAAAGGAGATCAGTACTGTCAACAAAGAAAACTTTTATGTGAAGTTATTTGATGCCCATACAATACATTGCTTGGATTAAAATGAAAGTCAAGCAACCACAGTGATTCTGATAGAGAAAAAAAAGAACACTGAGTGATAGCTAAGCTAACTTTCAAGTCAATCTTTTCTATCTGGTGTGTGATTACAAATTTATTATTTTTAACTTGTTACTTTTTTCCACCTTACCCAACACTGAAAAACTCTTCTCACCAAAACTGACATAACAACTTCACACACATTAACAAATTGACCTGCAACACAATCTAAGAATATTCTTCTTCTTTTTTTCACATTTATTTGCTTTTATTGAATGTTGAAGTTCCCTCTTATGGATGTTTAGTCCAAAAAAAACTCTGTTACATAGTAAGACAGAGGGAAAAAATATGTCAGGCAAGTCAGATTTCGCGCAGAAGCTGCTGCATGATCTTAAGCTTCGTAAGGAACGAGTGGCTGCTGCTCAAAATTCAGGCTATTCATACTCCACACCCAGAGGTAAACTAATGAAATGCTAATGCACATGATTTTTAAGATATCATGGTTAAATTATGCATGAGATTGCACATCGAATTAGTGAATTGTATAGATTGAAATGTGGAAAATTCTATGGCAATATTACACTGTGAGATAGAATTTGTATGTTCTTTGAGTATTTGAGGTAATGCTGATGACAGTTAAAAGTATATAGCTCAGTGTCATCTCCCGCTACTGAGATCGTGAGTAAGTTGTCAAGTGCAATACGAAGCTTTAGTAAGACTCTAAGTTGGATCCTTTAAAAATAGCAGGAACCCAACAAGGATGCAGAGTCTGAGAGACTTTTGTAATGTAACTTACTAAGTTGTTAACCTATCAGATGATTAATTACACATCATTGAGCTACATGATCTTTTCAATTATTACTCTATGAGTTTTTACAAATCTTTAATTTCTTATGAAAAAAAGGAGAAAACACTATCTTCAAGAGAAGCAAGCGCATGACTTGAATAAATGTTTAAAGAAAACATACTTGGAGTGTATATACAATTCACCAACATAATGTACATAATCAATTAAGAAATCCATTGTTTTCACATAGATGGAACAAATATTTCTCTGAGCCCGAATTTTGAGTTTATGAGTTCTGAATTCTAATAAAAAGTCAGTTTGTTGGATTCTGGATAAGTTATTTATACATATTAAGTGAATTTCTGTACACAAATACAAGGTTTTGACTGCAGTTACTGAGTTCTTATCTCTAGCTCCACCCCTGAGCTACACATAGTGTATCATAAGATGCTAGAAGCAGAAAAATTCTAGTATAAGGAAAAAACTCAACAAAAAACAGTGTCAACTATTTTTGCTAGCTCTAACTTTCTCTGGTTTTCATGGTTGTAAAGCTTGCAAAAGGATATGTTACAGATGATAGTGTTAACTAAACTTGTGATATGTTGAAATTGACAGATGCTCGTGCTAATCCGGGACAAACTTACAGAGGATCTCGACAGACAAAAACTCTAGAATCCGTAAGTTAACTTGACAATATCAGGACATTTTGAAGATTATTTGTAACAATAAATCTCATTCACCTTACATGTTACACTTTTTCAGGTTAATTCAAGAGTAGGTAGCACCAGCAACAGATCATTTCGCGTTGAAGAATCTTCAGGACAGATTGTTACCTATGGTACTGGGAGAGTCCGAAATTCTGAGAAGGTGGGAGATCTTTCCATGGCCCTCGCTTTTGCTATTGAAAACGGAGGAAAGTTTACTAAAATGGACTCGGGCTCAAGCAGAAATCCTGTGCTAACATTTCTCCATCAATTCAGTCAGAGATCAATGGACATAAGTAAAACGGATAGGAGAACGTATCATCTTCCAAATAGTCAGTTCCCTTCTGTCTCTCAAGTTCACATCAATGAAGTATCGAAAGGGATACACAAACTAAACCAGATTCTAAAAGCATGTTCCAATGGCCTAAATTTCGATAGGAACTCTATTGAAGTTGGACAGGAGTTGTTGAAAGGAGCTATGGATTTGGAAGAGTCCCTGAGGATGCTCGTAAACCTCCAGGAAGCTTCGGATCATATGATCAAGCCTCAAAGCAAAAACAGGATCACATTACTCGACGAGGATGAGGATGAGGATGTCAAGATAGTTGATCAGAAGCAACTAGACCTGCCAAGATTTTCATTTGATAAGCCCTCGAAAAACTCATATGTCACCAAAGGGACAGCAAAAAATGACATCAAACAGCGGCTCATGGCCCTGACTTACCCTGATCAAACTCCTAAACTGCACGAAAAGCAACTTCTCAGCACTAACAAGTCGATGTCCCATAAAAGATCAGCTAGTTGTGCTCCAGATTTCAAAAATCTGAACCAGAAGAACCAGTTGAAAGGAACAAAATCTGGATCAGAGAAAGGAAGAATTTCGAATGTCATTGCAAAACTAATGGGACTCGATGAACTCCCGCAGAAGGAAGATAACAAAGCATCAAGGAAAGGATCAGATCCCAAAAAGAAGCAAGAGCCAGTACTAATGAGAAGTGCAGGTTCTATTGGCACCCGGGACTCTGAGAACAGGTCATCTCTTAATGTTGACAAAAACATGATAAGTGATATACTACCAGTTCAGGATGCAAAATTCGTGCGTAAAGCTGAGATTACCCGTGCATCTCCAAGCAGGAACAATGATATGGTTTCTTCTGGTAGAGTTCAACAACAGGAGGAGCGGAGTATAGCGGTTAACAAAGATACAGGTCCAGTGCCCTCAGGCTCGCCAATGATCAACAACATGATGGATAAGCCACATAGCAAAAACATCCAAGTAAATCAAGTTAATTTCCAACAGAAACAGAAAGAACAAAACCAGACGAGTGTTAAGGGGAAAATCATAAAAACAGTCGAAATCAAGGAGACTATCTCACAGACAAAAAAGCCACAAACATCAAGGGTGCCTCCAACCGATATTGTGTTACAGGAAGATACAATTCAGAAAGAAAAGAAAGAGACAGACAAATTTCCTTTGAGCAATGAACAGAAGGCCTTAGCTAAGGATGAAGTGCATCATGTCCAGAAGCTTAAAAAATCCGAGGGACAAGATGAGAAGCATCAAGCAGGTAAGAAAGAGAAGTTACCCTCAAACAAAACTATGCAGGCAAGGACACACAAAGCAAATCAAGTGGAAATCATAACTTCACCAAAATCAAGGAATGGTGCAGCAAGTTTAAAGAAGAAGCAGTCTTCTCGGAACCAATCCATTCTTGGTACGAAAAATTCTACCAAGTCTAAAAATGGAGCACCTGCAAAAGATTCTTCAAATGGAATAAATCAAGCTCTTGCCAAGCACCAGAACTCTTCTACCTCTGTAGGGATCATGCAAAGCAGCGAGAACAAAAATACCAATCAAAACGTGTTGTCAAAGGAAGTATTGTCTCGATCAGAGAAGCTAAACAACATCATTCAATCATCTAAGCAAGAGAAGCCACTCAATCTGCCATCAACAGATAGGATGGATAATCTTAACAAAATTCATAGAACCGAGACCTCTCCGAAAATAAATGAGTTATCCCCAACTTTGCAAGACACAAAGCTGCAGAAGGATGACAAAAGCTGCTCTGGTGGAGCAGAACAGTCAACTGAAAGCCAGACAAGAGAAGCAAATGTGGACAACATAGGATCTAATGAGCCAGATGTGAGCATGGAGATACTCGATTTCCAAACCGAGCTACTTGATAAAATAGAAAACAGTACCTCCTGCAACACAATTATGGAAAAGGAATGTGACAACCTGACAGATTCTGGAACTGCAATTTCAAATGAAAATGTAAGTTCATCTGTGAGAAGAAAGTTGAACTTAATCTGTTCCCTTGGCATGCTTTTAACGATTCAGAGTAGTTTTATATCTAGAAACCTACATCTACATGTGAAATATCTTCATAACATGCTTTGTTGGATTCCTGCAGCATCAAGAAAAAATGCCGCAAGAAGTTGAAATATCCATGGACCAGAAAGTCAGAGAAGATAGGCCAAAGATATCACAAGCTACAGACCAATTTAATGGTATTTCATATCTTCTTATATTTTAAGAAATGTAGCATTCTTAATTAACAAGTATACATAGCAGTCCTATTATCTCTATATCCCAATGATTAGCGCCTTTCAAACTCCAATCATGATAATCAAATATCATTGACATTTTATGATTATATGAAAAATTATTAGCTCATATACTGCAAACTGGTTCTTATGATCGATGTTGCAGGGATTCATCAAGAAGCCTCACAGAACAGTAAACTCCTCAATGATGAACAAAATAAAAGTTTTCCAGCCAAATTTACAGGTACTGATATAAAAATCTTATTTTGATTCATTTACATGTATTAAGATAAACATCATAGATGAATTTCCTCACCCTTTGATCATATTGAAGGAAAAGGAGGCATCAAAATCTCCAATGTTGTTAGAAATGATCAAGAAACAACTCTCCCATTAGTGGTACAAGAACCATTAACAGTTCCTGAAAAACACTTCAAGGAGTCGGTTATCAAAAATCAACTATTTCTAAACACAGCAGAGGCGCTTTTCAAGCTCAATATACCAATCAGCATTCTCCATGCCAGTGATCAAAATAACCAAGGGGAAGACGTTAAGCTTATGATAGACTGCGGCTATGAGATAATGAAAAGGAAAGCAATAAGACAGGAGTTAGCGGTCCATCCTTATGCCACAATATCCATCGGATATACAAAGACAAGGTCTTTGGACAATCTTATCAAGCAACTCTGCAATGATTTCGACACATTAAAGTCCTATGGAGGCATTGGAAATGTGAGTGATGAACGCGATGAAGCAGACTACTTGCATAACATGATCGGTAAAGATATGTCGAACAGAAATCCAGATGTGAACTCCATGTGGGATTCTGGATGGAGTACTGATCAAATAATGTTTGGTTTCCTTGAAAAGGATGATGTTGTAAAGGATGTGGAGAAGCATTTGCTCAATGGACTTATCAACGAGATCACGATGGATTTATTACGAATAGCCATTTCAGTTTGATTGTTTGATAGAGTAAGAAAGTCATTTCAGGAAAAGATTGTTGTTGGCCTTATAATTATTGTGCAGTTTAAGTAGAGTTGAAAGTTGATGAAGCAAGTCTGGTAAGTAGTAAATCATAAGGCAAAGTTTATAAGTAACACATTTTTGGATTTCAAGTCTATTCTGATTCATTTTCAATCATCAAAGACATAAAAGAAAATGTAATCAGACACTCAATATGATAATATTGTAGTCGTGAATTTTGATCCTACCACCGTCCAGACAAGTCTACCTTGAGGCCAGAGACAGGTCCAGGATTTGGACTTGATGAGTTCGACATCTAAAGTTCACAGTATAACTACATTTATAGTTTATCACATATATATAACTACTGGTTTGGATTAAACACGTAGCTCAAATGCTACATTCATCACGTTGAAGGCAAGAGATGAGTCTCAAGATTGGTAGACTCACCAAGCCCGCGACTTACAGGCATGTCTCACATGTGACATACCTACCAACACCACACAATCCCCATTGGATCAACTCAAGTTCAACGGTTACAACTCTACGTCTCTCAACAAATTCTAAGAATCTAACCACCATTCGTCGCGATCCAAGCGGACGTTACCTACAATTGACAATTTTCTACATCCTTTCAGCAGCTAAAAACATTCTTCTACAAAGGGACACATAATCTTTTCTCATATGATTTCACTCACTTGCAATTCTACTTGTAGTTTAGCTCTCACTATTATCAATTTCTCCTTTTAACACACCTTAAAGCTTTAAACATTAGTAAATGTATCACGAGTAGAGGTGTCAATTGAACAGATCAAAATGAACTGAGTTAATAAATAAGTAGATTGCGCTGAAACAGGATAAAATGTGGGTCATAACTCAACCCGTTCAATTTTTAATAAGTTATAATTGTGTTATTTATTCTTTTAATAACTTTTTAGTACCTAATAAAACTATAAAAAAAAAATCTTTATTATGACTATATATAATTAACATATCATATAAAATGAATTTTCCATTGGAAAATATATTTTGACAAAATTTCTCCAAGAGTCAATTTGAGCGGATTAGGTTTTCATGGGCTAATTTTGCTACCTATGGATGACTACGAATACCAATAAGATCTTTACAACTTTCTTTGTGATTGTTGGATTTTTTGCATTCACAATTACGAACATTTGTCTGCTGGTAAAGTATATTACATAAATGGATACAATTTCCTAAATTACATGGAAAAACGGCTGTCACTCAAGAGAAAAGAGAACATATGTACATACAATCATCAATTATGCTATGAGACCGCCAAAAGTTGTGGTGTAGTGACAGTAATCCTCCATCCTAACCTTACACAAGTCTCAAGTTTGAACTGTTAATTCAATCATTATTGAAACTTTAATCTTGAATCTAGCTTTGATTTGACTTTCGAGCCCTCCATAATAAAACATAATGTATTATGGAAAAAAGTCAATTATGCTATGAGATAATGACAATAATATAGAATAGATGGGATTTAAGAAGAATTTTCACATAGATTCATGTGTTATAAAGGTTTGGATATTTTTAGATTGAATCATAGTATTTGTGCATATAATTATTGTTTGACTAATCTGTTAAGCAAATCAAGCCGTCTTAGCTCAGTGGTAGAGCGCGTGGCTTTTAACCACGTGGTCGTGGGTTCGATCCCCACAGACGGCGAATAAAGATTCTTTTTTATTTCCTTATATTCATTATTTGACCTATTAGTAAATAAAGTTTTTAACAATCAGATCCTTTCATTATTTAACCTATTAGTAAATAAAGTTTCGTATAACTTACCTAAATTCCATAGTGTAAGTCCTTAAATCTTGAATCTGATCAAATCCACCATTGTAGATAATTGGACAAACGATTCACGATTTCGAATCATCAATTCGAAATCGTCAAGTATAAGAAATCGTCGAGAAATATGGATTCAATGTGTCACGACAAAATTGATTGGACAAATAATTTCTTTTGTGAATCTCAAATCCGCCATTGCGGATGAGGTAGAACTATTTCTTTATCAGTTTTTTTCTTCCCACTTCTTAAGTCGTTTTTTTTTATAAAAAAAAATTAGCTTTTTCATTTAATTTTTTTCGATACATATGAATTATGCTCCCTTTTTTTAGTATGGTACCTTGTATATTTGATTCTGATGATGAAAAGTTTCATGAAAATAGATCTAACCAACGAAATGATCTGTTAATCATGAAGAATTTGAGATCGAAGAAGTCAACAAAATGGACGCATACTCGAGTTCAAAATCTACTATTGAAAAATATTGCTCACAAAAGAAGGAAAAAGTTGGATCCGTCATAACACAATCTTCAATATCAAAAGATGCAAATCTACAATGTATCTTGTTTATTTTGATTCTTAAATTAGTATTTGTTAGTGTTATTACTGATTCGATACATCACTACGATAATACCTTTGTTTTATGGCATGTATCATCTCCTAATCTTTCGGCCTAATCTACCCAAGGTAAATGAGTTTTGATCTATTTCTGTGTTTTTTCGATTGTTCAAGCTTCCATTTAGTTGTTGATTCAAATGCATGATACATTACAAAAAAAATAGTGTTATCATATTGCAGTGTATCATCATCCAATTTTTTTTTTTTAATACATAAAACCCTAAGATTGTTTATTCAACGGTTATTATTAATGTAAGTCATGATACATTAGTAGTAAATGACGGCTGTGTATTGTAATTTTGTATCTATGAATTATGATGTGGTCATTATTGTGTATCTGAATGTGAATTGTATAAAAATGTATCATCTTAATAGACTGTATATGATCAAACTATATTGTATATGATACAAAATTATGAATATAACAGCTCATTCAACAATATGAACTTTATACTTGATACATTCATAAGAACTATTCAAAAATTACAAAACAAAATTAGAATCGAGTTGTAACCATCAAATTTACGTATATGATACATAATTTAGACTACAAAGTATCTTAACTGTTTGTTTGATACATAGTTATAAAAAAATGTATATGATATTCATTTAAGGTATATAAGTTAGGTATCATGTTTAACTATTTTAAAATATGATACAATGTTCTACTGATTACATTCAAGCATATAATTTGGACTTTATATGGAATATTAACTATTTTAGAATATGATACACCATTATGTTTGTGAATATGGTACCACTCAATATGTTTCAGATACATTTTTTTTATATAATATATCATTTTGTAGTTGATAATAATGTATCTGATACAATAAGGTTGTGAAAAAAGGGTGTAAGTAAGCTTAAATAAAATGTATCTATAAATGTATCACAATAAATAAAAATTAAGTTATCAATCAGATACATGAATGAATCAACAACTAATTACAACTAGTTAGTATCCAATGTATTAGCATGAATGAATCATCAACTAACTACAACTAAGTTATAAAGTACATGAATGAATCAGCAATCAAGTTATCAAGTACATTGCATTGTTAGGTGTCAATTGTATTAGCAACTAACTACAACTATTGAGAAAAAAGAATTTTGTATGTGTATGCATGAATGAATCTGGTACTTAATTTTATGACATTTTTATATCAGATTATATAAGAATAAATATATAAGACAATTCAAACTGTAAATAACAACTAAATATATTGAAAGTTAAAGTCAAAATAAACAAGTTTTTTTAGAGAAACACTCTAAAACTTGAGTAGAAAAAAGTATCCCAAAACAATAAAAGCAAACACTCTAAAACTAGAGTTAATTTATCTTAACAACCATAACACTCTAAAAAAGTGTCTAATAAGTGATAGATAATCTATATTCAACATTAACCATATCCTCTTGAGATGGTGCTGTGAATTGACTCTTAGGCTTTTGTGGATCCTCATTTTCACTAACGTATTCTATTTTGACTTTTTCAGTACAAAATTTTCATAATAGAGCTGCATATCGTGTACGGAGGTAATCTGATCAGAAATCATTGGATGGAATAAAGAATCCGCATTCCCTTCAAAATGCAGAAGACATTACAAAAATAAAGAAGATACATTATAATTCAAAACAAAATCATACTAATATTTACAGGTTGTATCACTTGTTTATGCTTATCAGTAGCCAAATTTTTGTATCTGATAATTATTAGAACTAGATATAATGTATCTTACACATAGACTAGTACAAATTTTGACTGATACACCATTTAACATGATGCTAATGTATCGTATACACATTGAATAATACAAGTTTTGATTGATACACCATTGAACATTATTTTTGTATTAATGACATGATATCTTGTGACTGATACACAACTAAGCATAATACAATATTTGATAACTTCATATAATTACAACAACTACTCAAATAATGAACAAAATTTGGATTTATTGTATCAATTAATTAAACTTAAATATTGATACATTATACTATGAAACATGAATTTTATCATTAATATATCATTTTTTGATTGACTAACATAAACAAGTTTAAAAATCAATAAAAGAAAATGGAAAAACTAACCTTATGTAAAGAAGGTCGAGAAATTGCAGGAGCCAATTTTCGACCCCTCTTTTTGTGGTTTTTATCAACCTGCACTTTAGATAGAAGATGAAGAACAATATTGATTCGCTATTGCTAATGGATGATGAAAACACTCGCGTTTTGGAATATGAAGAACAACATTGATTTGCTATTGCTAATGGCTGATGAAAACGTTAGATCTGGTTTCTGCCCATTTAAGATCGTCAGGAAATTGATGAAGTTGATGAAAAAAAAATTTAAAAAAAATAATCAAAGAACAGTAGAATGGAAAAGATGAAAACTACATATTCAGTGATTTGATATTGATTGACTGGAGAGAGAAAGAAATAATTTGAAATTCAAATTGGAATGAAGGATGTAACTGATTAGATTATGGGAGTGAAATAAGAAGAGGTTGAAGGAGTGAAATTAGGAGAGGAGAAACGTTGGTTTGTAAGGTTGAAGTAATGTATCCGGGCGATTTGGAGTAATGGGGAAAAGAAGAAATTTTTGTAATATTTTAGAATGGTAGGGAATAATAAAAAATATGGTAAATAAATATGTGTATATAGGTAATTTTTCCTAAAGTTTTTAACAATCAGATCTAAGGAGATGTATTGAAAATGCATGGTTAATATTTTATTAACTTGAAATAATCTTTAACAATATAAATAAATTTATAAATTTTCTGAATAAAATCCTTCTAATTCAGATGATATTGTTCATTATTTTCAATTGAAACAAAAAGTGACACGAGAGACGATTTAAGGACGAATTTAGTGCGACAGGACAAAGTTAGTATGTCATATCAAAATTTTTATTTCCTTATATTCATTATTTGACCTATTAGTAAATAAAGTTTTTAACAATCAGATCTAAGGAGATGTATTGAAAACGCATGGTTAATATTGTTATGCTGTAATTTTACTATCTTTAGCAAAATCATTTTTTGAAATGTTCCAAGTATAAAATAATTTAAGAAAAATACTTAGAAAAGAGTCGTCACTTAATTTTTTAAAGAAATTAAGAAAACTTAATTTAAAAAGACTAACAGATTAAATCTTTATAAATTTAGAGAAAATGGGTAAGAGATTCTCATTTACACTTCAAGAAGGGTTTTAAAGCATTTGAAGGTCCCGCTAACTCGCGGTTATCCAACGACTTGACTAAAACATTTTGACTAACCTTAAAAAATATTAAAAGGAATAAACATTATTTGATTATTTTCAATTGAAACAAAAAGTGACAGTAAGAAAAGGATTTAAGGACGAATTTAGTGCGAGAGGACAAAGTTAGTATGTCATATCAAACATGTGATATTAATCAAAAACCATCTTTTATTATACATATATCAAATATGTGATATTAATCAAAAAACATATTTTATTATACATATATCAAATAGGATTCCACACGTACAATACATAATAGTTGATTACAGAGAGCTACAAAATGTTATTTTTATAAAAAAATAGATGGTCCATCATACTTGTTATTTTAGAAAATTAAGACATAATTAGTTGTTTCCACCTTTAATCATTAATTGTATGTGTGAAGAGATATTAATGTGTTGCAAAAGAAAAAAAAGATGAAATATATATATGAATAATAAATAAGAATAATTGTGTCAAAATTATCTTTTATTTAATTTTTTTTTTAAGGGGGCTTGCAAAACAAAATCACAAATATTTAAGAACAGAGAAAGGAATCTTCTATTTGTAACTCATATCCTATCTCATTTGATTCAGTATTTAATTATGTTTCATTTGATTCAGTATTTAATTTTTTTCTATATCACTTCTCACAAAGAAAGAATGTAGCATACATTTTAAATGGAGTAATTTTGTTTTTATCATAATGTAAATTCTATATAAATCAGTACCAAAAAGTATTGTGATGAGTACATATATTAGTAATCATTTAAAAGTTGAATATAACTTCTTCCTTTTTTAAAAGCATGTCTACTTGTGAAAATTGCTTTTGTTTTGACGTAATGTTGATTTAAAATTTTCAATCATCTATATCTAATTTTGTGGGTAAAGTAGATTAATTAGCTTGCTAGTCATTCTATACTTCTTTTTCAAGATTTACATGATAATTGAGTTTTCAACCCAAACTTCACTAATTCTCTCTTTTTTAGTTTCAAACATTATAGTAAATACTATAATATATAGTGACGGAACTAGAAATATTCAAAATATATATTTTTTAAAATATAAATGGAAAAAATCAAGAAAATTTAATATCTGACAAATAATTTTAACATTATACAAGAAGATTCAACTTCCACTTTTTTTTTCTCTACATAGTTAAGTTAATGGATCAGATATAGAGTAAAGGCCCAACTCGGCTTAGTAAAAAGAAAAGAAGATAAAATGCTTACCTTGTTTAAAATATAGAAAGCTTAGCAATGAGTAATGTTTGAATGTTGTAAGTCACAACTCAAATCTATAATTAAGAATAAATGAGTACTTACTATTTCGTTCATAACTATTTTTTTATTCCTTTAATTTCAAATTTTTCAAAAAAGAAAAATGTGCCTAATTCGAGTTAACGGTCAATCGGAAACAACCTGATAGAGATAATGTATGTGGTATATTATATGCAACACTCTACATATCCCATTTGTTAGACTACACCAGGTATGTTGTTGTTGTTTCACTTTTCTTTCTCCACATAGTTAAGTTAATGGATCTATAGGAAAGGTCCATCCAACTCGATTACCTTAAAAGAATTGAAACTTAGAAAGCTTAGCAATGAAATGTTTGAATCTTCAACTTTAATTACTTTCTCTTATGGCTAAGAGATTACTTGTCAACAAATTATACCATCTCCCCTCCTTCCTAAAGTTGGAATTTACTTTTACTTTATGCCTACATTTGCCCTAATAATTCCTAAAGTGGAAGTTCACTTTATTGTTTTGTGTAGGGTGTCTCTTGTCCACAAACACAAATTCTAAAGCTTCTCTTTAATTTATCTTTTACTGCATTAAAAAAATTAAAAAACCTTGTAGGGACTTGTTGTCACATTCAAACTAAAGATGCAAAAGTGATTCCTTAGCATAGAAGGATAACCTATTCAAAGCACTTAGATTTTCAAATATCCTAAAGAATTATATAACTAATGATCATCTTTTCCCCTTCCTCGAGTCATGATTAGGATTAAATGATTAACTCGTACTTGATGTTAACATCAAATTATATTAATTATAACATTATTAGTGACAGAATTGACATGAGAATATATATTGTAATTGATTATAATTAAGCGATAGTTATAGTTTTATGTAAAAACATATATTATGTGTTTATTGAATTGGTGTAAATATCGAATATGAGTAAAAGAAAATCGAGTTGAATTGTTTTATTTTATTAGTTTGATATTTGAGGGGTCTTCATAGATTATTTTCAAACTCAAAAAGAAGGCTTTATTATCATAATATGTGAGTGATGAGCATGATTACTGTTTACACTTTGTGGTGATAATTGACTAAAACATATCTTCTGCTTTTAGACTGATTGAAAAAGTAACAACATTTTTCTTGTTAAAAATAAATAAATAAATAAGTACTCACTTTTTTAGACTACTCATTATCAAAGTGGAGAAAGTTCAAACGAGGCCTAAGGAGATAATATATGTTAAAGCCATTAATTAGATCGAATGTATTTTGTTTCAAATCATATGTGCACATCAATTATTTTATCGTGTATCTTGTACATTCAATTAGAAAATATATCGATAACTGACTATTACACATAATACATGTCACATTTTATCATCACATATTACATATATCACATAAGTAGGATCTAAGCCTTGATTTTTCAATATTCCTTTCAGTTTCTTCATTGATCGCGAAATTAAATCATACACTTTGGTGGTTAATAAAGTGATTTAAGAATTATAAAGTTCCATATCCAAATTTCATCGGAAATAAAGTTTGTTTTAGATAATCTATTCTCATATATTTGAACATTGATGAATAGAGTTACCCGATATGTATGTTGATGGAATGACAGTCCCATGCACCTTTTAATTTAAAATATTTATTAATTCCCACAGAATTTATGATTCAAATTTAGAATTTTAAATTTTGTTCTCTCTAACGGTAGAAGAATCCAAACACCTTTGAAGCTTCTTTTGTATGCTCTGTTTTTGTACTTTGTACTTCAAAAAGCTATCTCTATTTATACTTCTTCTCCATCAATCATTTCCATTAAAAAAAAACAAGTTTTTCAAAACAAAGCATCCTCATCCATGGCTAATTCACTTCACAATTCTTCCTTCTTCCTTCTTCTCTGCCTCTTGCATTTCGTACTCGTCGCGAGTAAGCTCTTTTACTCTTTAATTATGCATTCATATTGTTATAAATCAACCAAATTACATGTATTTGTCTATATTCATCGTGTTCAGTGTAATTTTTCGACGAAGGAGATTCAATTGAACAGCTCGTAAAGCATTTTTTTGCTTTTTTCTTTCTAGTTTGTTTACTAATTATATGCTAATATTACAGAATCACAATCATTTATCGGTATAAACTATGGCCAAGTTGCGGATAATCTACCGGCACCGGAGGCAACAGCCAAGTTACTACAATCAACTTCAATTCAAAAAGTCCGATTATACGGATCCGACCCGGAAATTATCAAAGCTTTAGCAAATACCGATATCGGAATCATGATCGGAGTAGCCAACGGTGATATTCCGCCGATGGCATCAGACCCGAACTTTGCTAAAGGATGGCTAAGTTCAAATGTGCTTCCATTTTATCCGGCGAGTGAAATTATTGTAATCAACGTCGGAAATGAGGTTATGTCTTCAAATGACCAGAATCTGATGACGAATTTGTTGCCGGCGATGCAAAATTTACAAAAAGCCCTAAATGATGTTTCAATTGGAGGGAAAATTAAGGTCTCTACGGTTCATTCTATGGCGGTTATGAAGCAATCGGATCCTCCGTCTTCTGGAAGTTTCGACCCGAATATTGGGGATTTGTTGAAAGGATTGTTGGAATTCAATAAAGCTACTGGTTCTCCTTTTGCCATTAATCCTTATCCATTTTTCGCTTATCAGAGTGATCCTAGACCTGATACTTTAGCTTTTTGCTTGTTTCAACCTAATGCTGGTCGAGTTGATGCTGGCACCAAGATTAAGTACACCAACATGTTCGATGCTCAGGTAAAGAAACTTTATACTATGCAATTTAACTGATTATTTGCAAGTTATTACGCGATTTTCAGGTTACTATATCAGGCTTGATATGCTCTGTATATCTGTGTATGTTCCCCTCCCTAGACCGTGCTGGTGGGATTACACTGAGTATGTTATTGTTGTTGTTGTATATCTGTCTTGATATGTTTACTTGTACGTCAACATAACATAAACCGCATATGCAACACTATAAAGATTGAATTTTTTCCAAAAGAAAACCGAGATAAACATGCACGTTTTTCTTATAAGAGAGACTTACGAGTGCTTGGAATTGATGTGAACTTTGATAAGAATAAGACATAATGAACGAAAATGATGTATATAAATGATACCAACTAGTGTATCCTGAAAAGTACACTTCTTGTTGTGTTACACTTACATTAGATTGGTTATTTTATAGAAGTACTCTCTTTAGTTTGGTTAGTAACTTGTTAATGTAATTGTGTGTTTGACTTAGATAGCACGGTTTTAGAGAACTTATATCCTCTTAGATGTAATTTGTAGAGTAGAATGCATATAAATCATTCATATAACTAGTTTAGGATTGAAAATAGTTGATTAATTGATTGACTGACTGCCTATCCTCTTAGATCTAATTTGTAGTAAAATTTATATGATGTTTGAAAATAGAAAGTTTACTTTCAATGAATGAATGGATGAGTTGCTAAGATGAGCTCAAAGTTTTAGAATTTGAGTCATGTCATTCATCTTTACATGTTGAGGGTATTTCGTAGGTGTTTTTGAAATTGAATAACCTAATTAAGTTGGATGTATGCAGGTGGATGCAATAAGAGCAGCGCTTAACGCTATAGGATTCAAGGAAGTAGAGATTGTGATTGCGGAAACAGGGTGGCCTTATAAGGGAGACAGCAATGAAGTTGGTCCAAGTATTGAGAATGCAAAGGCTTACAATGGCAATTTGATTGCTCACTTGAGGTCAATGGTTGGTACCCCTTTGATGCCTGGCAAATCAGTAGATACCTATCTCTTTGCCATGTATGATGAGGATCTCAAACCAGGACCAACTTCTGAGAGATCCTTCGGACTTTTCAAGCCTGATTTAACCATGAGTTATGATGTTGGACTTTCTAAAGCCAACAACCAGGTAAGAGAATCACTACAAGAACTCAATTATCTCGTTATTCAATATGCTTGTAAAATATGCATTGCACTGGTCTGTAGTAAGTGTGAAGTTAAACGTGGACAAGGTAGACCTATAAGTACATGAAATGTAATTGTCTAGAAAGACGTATCGTGGAATTTATACAGACCTAGCTACTCTTTATAAGCCATGCCAATTAGTTGTGATTAAGTTTCATGTTAGTATGTTTATTCCAGGTCCAATGTTTTCTAGGAGTCTCTTAGTCATCATGTCAATAGAAGATATAAAGAACTTCTAGTAATTTTATTTTATATTATATAATATTGGACTGAATAAGCTATATAGAGCGACATTGATAATGAAGATTTATGTAGCTACCTTGTCTTCAATAGACACGTAACTGTTATGATTTCTTGTAATTTTGTGATTTCTAAGGTCTGAGATGAGTTTTTTGTTTTTTCGAAGGTTCCAACACCAAAAACTCCGGTGTCTCCCTCACCAAATGCATCCCCAAAAGCTCCAGTGACTCTCTCACCAAATCCAGCACCAAAAGCTCCGGTGACTCCCACGCTGGTTCCAACGCCAAACACCACGGTGACTCCCCTGTCACCAAAGACAGAGAAAAGTGTTAAAGCAGGTGTATCAGATTCTCAATCGCAAGCAAATATCAACGTGGGGATGCTTGTTTTGAGCCAGATACTGTGGTACCCCATGCTGCATATGCGATAAATCTCTTTACCAAATTCAGTAAAGAATCGTTTGAACTGACAGCATCCCTCTCATTGTCTTCTGTCGGGGAACCTTAGTAGCTCAGTTGGTTGGTTACATGCAACTTTCACTTTGTTGGTGAGAGTTCGATTCCCCCCACCTTGTAATATCCTCCCTCGTCTGCCCTTCCCGTACCTCAGCTATCCAAGAGAGAATTAAGTACTTCAGAGCAGAGGCAATTTGTAATATCAGGTAGGATAGCTTTTGTGGAAATGTTTTCCTCTTGTTCTTGTTATTTGTGAAGTGGATGGTGTTTATTTTGCGTGAATAAATTGATCACGCAAAATACAGATTCTATTACATGTTAAAGGAATTTATAATTTGATTCCTTACCTATATGTCAAAGAAATTGTGATGTTTTGGTTGCTCTTAGGAGTGTTTGGATTGACTTCTTTTAAATGATTTATAAGTTAAAAGTCAAAAGTCATAAAATAGGGAATCCCAACTTCTGATTTTTTTTTAAAAAAAGTACTTTCAAGTCGTTTTTATATGATTCAAACACTTTCAAAACAAAAAAATACTCAAAAAGTCAGAAGTCACTAAAAATAAGTCAATTCAAACACCCTCTTAATATCACCAACAATAAGTCACCATCATCCTTCCTTGGCTTTAGGATGTCTAGGCGCAAACACTTGAGCTTGAGACAATGGTCTATGAGAAACAGATTCTATGGCTCCATAAACACCATTAGGGTGGGCTTGTGTCATTCGGATTGGATATGCAATTTACGATTTGGATTTTTGGTTTACGGATCGAAGAAATTACAATCCAATTCTCATCCAACTAACCTCGGACTGAATTGAATTTTTTAAGATCGATTTGAATATTTCAAAATTTAGGCTTTGACCTTTAAGCAAGTCATAACAATTAGCAAATTCACCTGATAATTTGCTACTTTAAATTTATAATTTTCTACGGCTAACAAGGATTTAGCCCATCCTGCCGCTCATGTAATTTCATATTGAACTTAATAGTATAATGGAATTTATAATTTGCGTGTGACCTTTATATTTAAACAGGCTAAGTGACTTTGTGAATCAATTTTAGCGTACAAATAAAGCTAGACATCAATTATTATCAACAAGTTCCGTTATCGTCCAGCGGTTAGGATATCTGGCTTTCACCCAGGAGACCCGGGTTCGATTCCCGGTAACGGAATTATTTTTTTATATATATATAATTTTCATTCTTTTTCCTGTTTTAAAAAATAAGTTTTCACGTGAAAATAATATTTTTGATGTAGAAACTCATTGAAACTATACACAAATTTATTCCTGCCTTATAAGATAGAAAAAATATTTTTGACAGATTTCAATTTCTTTAATAATGTAGTATTATTTAAACTCAAAAAAGAAAAAAGAGACTTCTTGAAATAAACAAGATCTTCGAGGAGACAATATACTTAAATGATCTTGACCCCCAACTACCCAAAACAGAAAAAAAAATATATCATCTCCTAAGGCAGACATTTATTCTGATTTTTTTTATTTTATATGCTGGTAGCTTTGCTTTCAATTTAT
>JAJOOF010003830.1:0-60882 GCA_029582545.1 Solanum lignicaule
GGAAAAAATATTTAATGATAACGAATCAGAAGATATATTAAACCAACAATGGTATGAAATAGACCTACATGATTTAGACCTCGAAAGAATAGAATGGTATGATTTAGAAATAAATTCAGATTAAAATGAACTACGAATATTTTCAATATTAGACAGAAGCTATGGAAAATATAAAACTATTAGAACAATTAATGGAAAATAATTTATATATGTACCTAAGAACCCAAGATATGTTATATCTAGAATATATCATAAATAATATTAAAGAGATATCAAGATTAAAACACTTAGCAAAAGATTATTATAATAAAATCTTTAAGATGGATTCCTCACCTACCAAAAATGGTACACCTACCAAAAATGTCATACCAAAAATATCATGAATCCCTCACCTACCAAAAATAGTATATCATGAATTTATCACCTACCAATAAGATGAATTTCCACACCGAAAAATGGTATCAGAGAGATTAATTGGGGTAAAACCAGATTTTGGTCAGTTTAGAAAAGTTAGAGTTCACGCTAGGGCTTGGAGAAAAGAGAAAATACGAGAAAGGAGAAGAGGAAGCAAGATTTGTCGATTTCGTCAAGGATAGCTTGTGGATTTCATTGGGGGTGATCCCTAAAAAGGTATGTGAGATCACATAGCATTGGGTTAGTTCACCCACGTGCCAATCATGATTCAATTCAGCGAAATATGTGTGATTTGAAAGTAAATTCTTTAAGTCCTTGATGAAATTCGTTTGAATTCTTATGGGTTGTTTTGTTGAAGTTTCTTATGATTTGATTCATGTTTCCGGGTGTAATTTCAGTTTGAACCTATCATATATTGAGGGTATAAATGATCCTTAATGTTTGGGGAAATAACCATTGAAGTTTAGAGGGTTTAGAGTTGAAAAATAGAGAAGAAAAGTCTTCAAGCACCTGGGGTAGGGAGTTGGGCATCGCGCCAGCCAGCGCGCCCCAAAGCAGTCCATGAATGTGGGGATCTGGGGTGACGAACCAGCTAGAGCGCCCCAACTTGGTCTCTGAATGTTGAGGGATGGCGCCCCGCGCCTCTCAGAGCGCTAGGGACGCCAGTTCTCCCCATTCGTTCCCCACATTTTGGTATTTGTTCCTTAGCAATGTTGTTGATGCTGAGAGGGTGGAACTAGCTGCATACAAACTGAAGGGTATCGCTAGAGGTTGGTTCGACCAACGGAAAAAGAATAGGGTTGAGGATGCACCAATAGTGAGTTGGGCTATGTTTGAGAGAGCTATCATGGGACGTTTCTTTCCCCGTGAGTTGTGAGAGCCAAAGATAAAAGAGTTTCTCACCCTTAATCCCAAGTCTATGAGTGTTCATGAGTACGTCTGAAGTTCGCACAACTTTCCCGCTATTCCCCTGAGATGGTTGCTGACACGAGGACCAGGATTAGTTTATTTGTTGCTGGGTTGTCTCGTCAGTCAAGCAAGGAAGGCAAGGCAGCAATGTTGATAGGGGATATGTACATAGCAAGGCTAATGATCCATGTGCAACAAGTTGAGGAGGATAAAATGAAGGATAGAGAAGAGTTTAAGAATAAGAGGGCTAAGACATCAGGGAACGAGTTCAGGCAGCAAAAGAGTAGTGCGAACTGGTCTTCCTTCCAACAGAAATAGAAGGGACCTGCCCTATCATCTGCTAGTGCACCTGCACCTAAGAACAAAAGTGAGTACAATAGTCAAAATTCCCATAGTTTCAGAGCTAAACCTGCCTATTCTCAAGGAAGTATGGCACAACGGGGTAGTAAGCCTCCTGCATGTGCTAAGTGTGGCAAAAGCCACTCAGGTATTTGTCGTCAGGGCTCTACTGGTTGTTTCAAGTGTGGTCAGAATGGTCATTTTATAAGGGAGTGTCCTAAGAACATGCAAGGTAATGGTAATAGGGGCAATAGGGCCCAGCTTTCTTTAGTTGCTCCACCATATAGAGCTGAATTTCGAGGAGCTACTTGAGGTACTGGTGGGGAAACAAACCACTTGTATGACATTAATAGTCACCAAAAGAAAGAGAATTTGCCAGATGTGGTCACTGGTATGATCCAAGTCTTTACTTTTGATGTTTATGCTTTGTTAGACCTAGGAGCAAGTTTATCTTTTGTAACCCTTTATGTTGAAAATTAGTTTGATGTTATTCCTGAGAAACTGTGTGAACCTATTTGTGTTTCTACACCTGTTGGGGAGTCTATTCTAGCTGAGTGAGTTTATAGTGATTGTGTCATTTCGATCCATAACAAAGACACCATGGCTTATTTAGTTGAGTTAGACATGGTAGATTTTGATGTCATTCTTGGTATGGACTGGCTTCATGCCTGTTATGCCTCAGTTGATTGTAGAACTCGAGTAGTTAAGTTTCAGTTTCCAAATGAGCCAGTCTTAGAGTGGAAAAGCAGTTCAACACTGCCTAAGGGTCGTTTCAAGGGTCGTTTCATTTCGTACCTTAAGGTAAGCATGTTAGTTTCTAAGGGGTGTGTCTATCACTTAGTACTAGTTAATGACTCTAGTATTGAGATACCTCTTATTCAGTCAGTTTCGGTAGTACGAGAGTTTCAAGAAGTCTTTCTTGATGATCTTCCTGAAGTCCCTCCTCAAAGAGAAATAGACTTCGGTATATACATTCTTGTAGATACTCGTCCTATCTCTATTCCGCCATACAGAATGGCACCAATAGAGTTGAAGGAGTTGAAAGCGCAGTTAAAGGATCTAATAGATAAGGGCATCATTCAACCAAGTGTCTCACCTTGGGGAGCTCCGGTCTTGTTTGTGAGAAAGAAAGATGGTTCCCTTAGGATGTGCATAAATTACGGTCAGTTAAACAAGGTTACCATCAAGAATAAGTATCCTCTTCCGAGAATTGATGATCTTTTTTATCAGCTTCAGGGTGCTTCCCGTTTCTCAAAAATTGACCTCAGATATGGTCATTATCAATTTTTCATCATGTCATTTGGTTTGACCAATGCACCAACAGTGTTTGTGGACCTTATGAATAGAGTCTTCAAACCTTACTTATATATGTTTGTTATTATCTTCATTGATGACATACTAATTTATTCAAGGAATGAAGAAGATCATGCTGGCCATCTCAGAATATTTCTTTAGACTTTGAAAGATAAGGAGTTGTATCCTAAGTTCTCGAAATGTGAATTTTGACTTGAGTCTGTGGCAATCTTAGGCCATATTATGTCTGAAGAAGGAATTAAAGTTGATACTCAGAAAATTGAGGCAGTGCAGAATTGGCCTAGACCCACATCTCCAACTGATATTAGGAGTTTCTTGGGTTTGGCTGACTATTATAGAAGGTTTGTAGAGGGGTTCTCGTCTATTTAATCCCCTTTGACCAAATTAACTCAGAAGACAGTGAAATTTCATTGGTCTGAAGCTTGTGAGAAAAACTTTTAGGAATTGAAAAAGAGGTTGATTACTGCCCCAGTTTTGACCTTACCAGAAGGTACTCAAGGTTTTGTGATGTACTGTGATACATCTAGAGTTGGGTTGGGTTGTGTCTTAATACAGAATGGAAAAGTTATAGCTTATGCCTCCAGACAGTTGAAAGTTCACGGGAGGAACTACCCCACCCATGACTTAGAGTTGGCTGCTATAGTATTCGCTTTGAAGATATGGTGACATTACTTGTATGGTGTGCATGTTGATGTATTCACTGATCACAAGAGTCTTCAATATGTGTTCACCCAGAAAGAGCTTAATCTAAGACAAAAGAGGTGGTTAGAATTACTCAAGGATTATGACATGAGTATTCTTTATCACTCAGGTAAGGCTAATGTTGTTGTTGATGCCTTGAGTGGGTTGTCTATGGGTAATACGGCCCATGATGATGAAGAAAAAAGAGAGATAGCGAAAGATGTGCATAGACTTGCACGCTTAAGAGTCCGACTAATGGATTCCACAGAAGGAGGAGTAGTGGTGTTGAATGGGGCTGGATCATCACTAGTGTCAGAAGTTAAAGAAAAGAAAGACAAAGACCCTATCTTTCTTGAATTAAAGGCAAATGTACATAAGCAAAAAGTGATGGCTTTTGAACAAGGGGGAGATGGTGTATAGAGATATCAAGGTAGGTTGTGTGTAGCAATGGTAGATGATTGAGTTACTTGAAATTTCACCCATGAAGGGTGTTATGAGATTTGGTAAGAAGGGAAAGCTCAGTCCCTGGTATATTGGTCCTTACAGAATATCCAAGAGGATTGGCAATGTAGCTTATGAGTTAGAGCTACCACCAGAGTTAGCAACAGTCCATCCGGTGTTCCACATCTCCATGTTGAAGAAGTGCATGGGAGATACTTCACTTATCATATCAATTGAGGATATTGGTATCAAGGATAGCTTATCTTATGAGGAGGTTCCAGTTCATATTCTAGATCGCCAAGTTCGCAAGTTGAGGACTAAGGAAGTAGCATCAAGTCAAAGTTTTGTGGAGGAATCAGTTTTTAGAGAAGCTACTTGAGAAGCTAAAGTGGATAGGAAGAAGAGATACCCACCTCTCTTCGAAGCCGGAGAAGTTCCAAATTAAGGTACTAATCCTTTTTTTGGCATTAATATTAAGTTGGCATGTCGAAATTGCATGGTGCTTGTTGGGTGTTTAAACTGTATGTTTGATGTGACAACCTTAGCCTATAAAAAGTAATCTCATTCGAAGATGAATGTTCCCACGGGGGAGATATTGTAACATTTCGCAATTTGAAATAACTAGGAAGATTCTAATAATTGGAAATAGTTATTGTTGGAAAGAATGAAAATCTAGAAATTTGTTTGAGTTAGGAAAAGTTGAGTTTTGGTCAACTTCAAATGGCCATAAATTGTTGCTCAAGATGATTTAGGTGTACTTCTAGACATGGTTGGAAATCTCTTGAAATGATCTTTCCAACGCCGCCGAGTTTGCGCGATTGCGAGTTTGTATGAGTAAGTTATGCCTTTTGAAAGTTGGGCTGCTGGATTAAGAAAAGTCTAATCCAGATTTTAGAAGGGTTATTTAGTCTTTTCCTCACCTAATTATTCTAATTCGTTTTTAGGAGATTAATTGGGGTAAAACCAAATTTTGATAAGTTTAGAAAAGTTAGAGTTCACGCTAGGGCTTGGAGAAAAGAGAAAAGACGAGAAAGGAGAAGAGGAAGCAAGATTCGTCGATTTCGTCAAGGATAGCTTGTGGATTTCATTGGGGGTGATCCCTAAAAAGGTATGTGAGATCACATAGTGTTGGTTTAGGTCACCCACGCGCCAATCATGATTCAATTCAGTGAAATATGTGTGATTTGAAAGTAAATTATTTGAGTCCTTGATGAAATTCGTTTGAATTCTTGTGGGTTGTTTTGTTGAAGTTTCTTGCGATTTGATTCATGTTTCCGAGTGTAATTTCGGTTTCAATCTATCATATATTGAGCGTATAAATGATCCTTAGTGTTTGGGGAAATAACCATTGAAGTTTAGAGGGTTTAAAATTGAAAAACGGAGAAGAAAAGTCGTCAAGCACCTAGGGAAGGGGGTGGGTCGTCGCGCCAGCCAGCGTTGTAGCGACCCTTTTTAAAGAGACCTAACTTATACTTGCGACATTCAAAAGCGATTAATGAGGGCATACTGATTATAATCTAGTAGAGGGATTAGGTTCATAATGACCTCCGAAAAGTAATTTAAGCAAATAACTGACGAGCTTTTCATGTACATATATTATCCTCACACTCAAGGAAGAAGTAACAAGAATATTACAAGCTTCCGAGTACCGAAATCAACCTGCTCATGCTTCACACAAACATTCAAAACAAATAGTAAATTTAGTATATTACAAGACCTGGGTTTACACACCCCAAAAAGAAAAAAACGTATGGTGATACTTATATCACAGCCCATGGTGACATGACCAAATCAGCCCTCAAATTCTCATGTAAATATACAAAACATAGATTATGTACAAGTCCCAAGGTTTATACAAAATATATATGCCTATATGCAAATGTGATCTTCCTTAAAGCTTTCAAAATCTCCAGCTTCAATGGCCAACTTCAAGCATCCTCTCGATCATTCCCTACGATAGAAACAACTATCACTAAGCATATAGCTTAGTGGTGTAAAAACTATAGGTTCGGAGCCTCCAAATTCGCCAAGTTATCATTGTCAAGTAAAGGGCAGCATAATTGAACATAATAAATAAATCAAATAAATAATATATAAACAGTATCAAGTTCGATATTTAAAGATCCAAATGTCAAGAACGGTCATAGCACATTTTCCAAGAGATTCAACAACTAGGCTCGCCCAATATATATATATATATATCATGTTGTCACACCAAGCACAAGCAGGTATCAAGAAGGGTCAAAACCCAATAATCAAGAGAACCAAGAACCATATTAAAAATGTCTTTCTAGTTCGTACTTAAAATGGACAACTTCCATTCTTAAGACGGACTAAAAATCCAGAGTCAAGATGGTAAATGATCCGAATCAAAAGGCATGCCAAGAGTGACAAAGTCACAGCCACAAGAAGGACAAGGTCCCAACAAGAGTGCCAAGTGATCAAACAATCGGTACAAGTGGGCGAGTTACACAAGCGTGTTTAATGTATTAAAGAATATCAATACGAAAATGCAAAGTGACAAGAGGTAACCAAGGTACCAAAGTAAACTTTCAGATATACCAGCTGGTAAAAAGAGTACAAGTATAAGTTTATACAAAAACCTCAGTTCTTTAGCACAAAAACAGTCCAACACGACTTCACAAGTTCATATCGTAGACCAACCAGCATATCAAAATCTTCAACTCGTACACGAGGATATACAACCTTAAAAAATGAATTCAATAACTTATTTAGTTTCTAGAAGCTCAATAATGATTGCGTAACACAGGGTTATCATCACAAGTAAGCCTAGCCTGTACAAATACGACTATACTCCCAAAACAGATAATCTGCCCAATAAACGCACTACATGTCGCAACTTAGATTTGAAACAGAAAACGGCCAAAATGGAATTTATATCCTGAATAAAAGATGTAGGTACATCTCTTAAGCTTGCAAATAATGAAGAATCACCGCAAAATACGCTTTGTAGAAAAATATATAATCAAAATACTAACAGTTGAACGTACAAGATTTCTAATTCTAGAATCTGGACAGAACTTGTCATAAGTTGCGTCCCTTATTTCGTATCAATAACAGCTAAATTAGAATTTTACATAACCACAAGAGTTGTAGGTCTACGAATTAGCTTCCCAGAACATATTTATTCACTGTAAACTAAGTTCTTTTGAATGAGATATGCATAAAATACCAAAAACTACCCAGCTCATAAGCAGATTTAGTCACTTACCAAAAGGAAGTGTGTGTGTGTCGGATTCCAGCCAAAAGGACTTAGTTTTTCTCTTGATTTTGAAGAACAACTGTTTAGCTAATGTTATAATGTTCTTAAACTTGAGGGAAAACGAATTAAATTAAAGGAGGTGTAAAGATATATAGCTACAAAAGTTATCCTTGTCACATGGGCAGATGTCACCAATATGGGCTGCCCAAACAAATAGATGGCTTCCCAAAAAGCATACATATATAACTATATTTATGTACTTTATACCCACACTTCCAATGTATAAGTAAGTATAATTAGATAATTATGCAAATACCCCCATACAATATCTTAATTTACGATAACAATTTATGCTAAGCAAGTTTGCAAATCACAACATTTCAAGTTCCAAAAATGAGAATAAAACATATTCTAGTAATTACGAGATGATGTAACGACATGTGACTATTTGTTTAAGCATTTAGGGTGTTATAACTCTCTTATCCTTAAAGAAATTTCGTCTCGAAATTTACCTTAAACTAGTCCCGAAACAAGCGCGGATACTGGGTTCTCATGTCTTCTTCTCTTTCCCAGGTTGCTTCTTTTCCAGAATGGTTCCTCCAAAGTACCTTTACTAAAGGGATTCTCTTGTTCCTAAGTTGCTTTACTTCTCGAGCTTGAATTAGGATAGGTTATTTATTATACGTCAAGTCACGATTAACCTCAATAGATTCAACTGGAAGAACATGAGATGGATCAGAACAATATCTTCTAAGCATAGAAACATGGAAGACATTGTGGATCTTGTCTAACTCAGGTGGGAAAGACAATTTATATGCAACTGGTCCAACCCTTTCAAGTATCTCATAAGGTCTGATAAATCTGGGACTAAGTTTTCCTTTTTGGCCAAATCTCATAATCTTTTTCCATGGAGACACCTTTAAGAATACTTTATCTCCAACTTGATATTCAATGTCACGCCTTTTAAGATCAGCGTACGACTTTTGTCTATCCGAAGAAATTTTTAGACGATCATTGATAATTTTTACCTTGTCCTCTGTTTGTTGCACAATTTTAGGACCAACAAGCTTTCTTTCACCAACTTCACTCCAACAAAGAGGGGTCCGACATTTTCTTCCATATAAGGCTTCATAGGGAGGCATTCCAATACTCGATTGGTAACTGTTATTGTAAGAAAATTATATCAAAGCTAAGTGTTTGTCCCAACTACCCTCAAACTCCATAATGCAAGCTCGAAGCATATCCTCCAAAATTTGTATCACTCTTTCCGACTGGCCGTCTATTTGAGGATGGAACGAAGTGCTAAACCTCAACTTAGTACCCAAAGCTTCTTGCAAGCTACCCCAAAATCTTGATGTAAACCTTGGGTCCCGGTCTGATACAATAGACACAGGGATCCCATGTAGTCTTACAATCTCATTTATATACAACTCGGCCAAATGCTCAAGTGAGTAATCATCCTGATTGCTAAGAAGTGAGCACTCTTGGTTAGTCTGTCCACAATCACCCATATTGCATCATGATTTCTCTGAGTGCGAGGAAGTCCAGAAACAAAGTCCATAGTTATTCTCTCCCATTTCCATTCCGGCATTGACAAGGGTTGTAGTAAACCCACTAGGACTTGATGTTCTGCATTTACTTGTTGACAAACCAAACATTTTGAGACGAACTCCGCAATGTCTCTCTTCATACCATTCCACCAATAATTTTCGTTGATGGTCCGGTTCATCTTTGTACCTCCAGGATGCATTGCATATGGTGAAGTATGTGCTTTATTCAATATTTCTCTCCTCAATTTGTCATCATTAGGGACACATAACATGTTTTGATAAAATAAGCCACCATCCTCCGTAAATGTAAAATCAAGTTTTTTTCCCACTTTGAACTTCTCTGGTCAATTTTACAAGTTTCTCATCTAACATTTGTGTTTCTTTCACCTGTTCAAGTAATATTGGCTTTACTTGTAAATTAGCAATAGCTGAACCATCTGAATCATGTGTAAAACAAACATTCATGGCTCTTAACTCAAGAAGCAAGGGTAAAGGACTCAAAGAAATGCTTGCGAAGGATTTCCGACTTAAGGCATCTGCAACCACATTGGCTTTACTTGGATGATAATCAATCGTGCAGTCATAATCCTTGATGAGTTCAATCCATCTACGTTGTCGAAGGTTTAGTTCTTTTTGAGTACCCAAGTACTTTAAGATCTTATGATCAGTGAAGATATTACATTTCTCTCCATATAAATAATGCCGCCATATTTTTAAAGCAAACACTATAGCAGAAAGTTCAAGATTATGAGTAGGATAATTTAATTCATGCGTTTTTAATTTCTGAGAGGCATAAGAAATTACCTTCCCTTCTTGCATCAAAACACATCCGAGACCATTGTGAGAAGCATCACTGTATACTACATACTCTTTCCCTTCAATTGGTACAGTAAGTATAGGCGCTTGAGTCAACAAGGATTTGAGAGTTTCAAAGCTCTCTTGACATTTATCATCCCAAATAAACTTTACTTACTTCTGCAAGAGCTTAGTCAAAGGAGAGGCGATAATGGAAAAGCCTTTCACAAATCTTATGTAGTATCCTGCTAAGCCCAAGAAACTTCTTACCTCAATCGGACTTTTGGGAGGTCTCCATTCAACAATTGCTTGTATTTTACTAGGATCCACCTTCACACCTTCAGTTGATACAACATGTCCCAGAAAAGCTACTTCATCAAGCCAAAATTCACACTTGGAAAGTTTAGCATGAAGTTCTTTCTCTTTCAAAATTTTCAAAATAATCCGTAGGTGTTTATCATAGTCTTCACTACTTTTGGAAAATATTAAAATGTCATCTATAAAGACAACCACAAACTGATCAAGATAAGGCTTGAATATCCGATTCATTATATCCATGAATACCGTAGGAGCATTTTGTCAATCCGAATGGCATCACCAAATATTCATAATGACCATATCGAGTTCTAAAAGCAGTTTTAGGAATATCTTTCTCTCTCTAACACGCAATTAGTGATATCCAGACCTTAATTCAATTTTTTAGAATACTTTAGCACCTTTAAGTTGGTCAAACAAATCATCAATTCTTGGTAGTGGATATCTATTCTTGATTGTTATTCTGTTCAATTCTCTATAGTCAATACAAAGCCTAAGTGTGCCATCTTTCTTCTTTACGAATAAAACAGGGGCTCCCCAAGGAGAAACACTAAGTCGAATAAAACCTTTCTCAAGATGTTCTTGCAATTGAGCTTTCAATTCTCTTAACTCTGCTGGAGCCATTCTATAAGGGGTGATCGAAATAGGAGTAGATCCAGGAATAAGGTCGATTGGAAATTCAACCTCTCTTTCCGGGGGCAATCCCGGAAGGTTTTCTAGAAATACTTCTAGAAAATCACATACAACAAGTATGTCCTTGATACAAGGACTCTTCAACTGTGTATCAACTATGTGAGCAAGGTATGCCCCATAACCTTGACGCATCCACTTTCTTGCCAAGGCCACAGAAATAAAACTAGATGTCACTGATCATTCACCTTTTACAATGATGTGTGAAAATGTAGGGTCTTTAAAAGTCACATGCTTAGACCTACAATCTACCACCGCATGATATTTATAAAGCCAATCCATCCCGATAATAACATCAAAATCCTTGAAGGGCATTTCAATTAAATCAGCAGGGAAGACTAGGTTTTGAATCACGAAGGGACAATCTTGGTAAACTTGATTACACACAACTTGATAACCTAAAGGACTTTCAACCAGCACATCGTAATTAAGTCTCACAGATTTCACATTTTCAGGAAGAACAAGTGATGAACAAATATAGGAATGTGTAGAACCAGGATCAAATAATGTAAACACATATAGGCCAAATATGTAAAATTTATCGACAACCACGCCTTGTCCATCTTGATCATCCCTCTGGCTCATAGCATAAGCACGTACAGTAGCCCTTTGCCTACTAGCTTGATTAGCTCCACTTGTACCTGTTGCCTAGGTGATTTTAGGTCTTGTACCTCTATTAGTTTGAGGAGGATTGACTGAAGGCTTATGAACTGAGCCTTCAGTTCTCAACGATGGAACATTATTAGGATTAGGACAATCCTTCACTTTATGATCAAAGCTCCCACAATTGAAACATGCACTAGAAGCTCTCCTACAAGTACCATAATGATTCTTTCCACAGTGTGGATAAGTGGGAACGCGATGCTTGCCTTGGTCATAATTTGGAGTGCTAGCTGTAGAAAATTCTGATCTGTTTTGCCTTTGTTGAGGTGGCCTGTTATCACTACCAGCCTTAGAATTATCAAACCTTCCCCTTTTGGATGGACCCCCAAAATGTGGTCTAGGCTTTCGGAATTTGTTTTCATTTCTACTAGATTCTTCTTTATCAAGTCATTCCCAAGTAAAAGCAGTGGACACTAACTTACAAATTTTCTCATGTTGCAGGAATCGCCACATTGTTCCTAATGGAATCATTTAAACCGTCTTCAAACTTCCTGCACTTGTCGTTTTACTCTTTAATAATACCACCAGTATAGCGAGAGAGCCTTAGAAACTTCTGTTCATATTCAGCAATAGACATGCCTCGTTGCCTTAGATTCAAAAACTCCTTTTTCGTTGCATCACAATAAGCAGGTGGGACATACTTCATACGAAATTCCTTAATAAAATCATCCCAAGTAAGAACAGGAGGTTTTACCTTGGCATTCGGAACACTTACCCACCAATCGTAAGCATCCTTTTGTAATAGTGAAATAACATACTTAAATTTTGCAACATCTGAACACTCTAACTACTCAAATACCCTCTCCATGCGATCAAGCCATTGTTCAGAATCAGTGGGATCAACAATGCCTTCAAACTCCACTCCACCCATTTTCCTCATTTTCTCAAAGTTAATCCCGTGGGGATCATGCATTGATTCAGCCATGTGGTGGAAGAATTAAGCCATTTGTTGAAAATGAGGATTCATGGTTTGAGTACCATGACTCATGTGAGGATGTGGACCAGCTCTTACACCCTGATGGTTTCCCACTTCAGAACCACTAGTGTGGGGAACATACTGATTCGAGATATGTTCTCCAATCCCTTCCAGTGCATGAGGTTGGGAAACAGAGGCACCCGAATCTTCACGAGCAGCTTCCATAGGTCGGTCAGAAGAAGTGGCCATGACTTAATTCCTTCAAAAGGAAAGATCACATTGCATTAGGGATATGTACTTGATCCATATGCACTCTACATGCGATAAAAAAATTATAAATCATGTAATTGACCAAATAATACAAATAGAACCTTTTTTGAAAGTGAACAACTATACAAGTAATTCAAATCAAAATTCCTAGAACCACAAACCTAGGCTCTGATACAAACACTTGTAGCGACCCTTTTTAAAGAGACCTAACTTATACTTGCGACATTCAAAAGTGATTAACGAGGGCATGCTGATTATAATCTAGTAGAGGGATTAGGTTCATAATGACCTCCGAAAAGTAATTTAAGAAAATAACCGACGAGCTTTTCATGTACATATATTATCCTCACACTCAAGGATGAAGTAACAAGAATATTACAAGCTTCTGAGTACCGAAATCAGCCAGCTCATGCTTCACACAAACATTTGAAACAAATAGTAAATTTAGTATATTACAGGACTTGGGTTTACACACCCCAAAAAGAAAAAAACGTATGGCGATACTTATATTACAGCCCATGGTGACATGACCAAATCAGCCCTCAAATTCTCATGTAAATATACAAAACATAGATTATGTACAAGTCCCAAGGTTTATACAAAATATATATGCCTATATGCAAATGTGATCTTCCTTAAAGCTTTCAAAATCTCCATCTTCAATGGCCAACTTCAAGCATCCTCTCGATCATTCCCTACGATAGAAACAACTATCGCTAAGCATATATCTTAGTGGTGTGAAAACTATAGGTTTAGAGCCCTCAAATTCGCCAAGTTATCATTCTCAAGTAAAGGGCAACATAATTGAACATAATAAATAAATCAAATAAAGAATATATAAACAGTATCAAGTTCGATATTTAAAGATCCAAATGTCAAGAACGCTCATAGCACAGTTTTCCAAGATATTCAACAACAAGGCTCACCCAATATATATATCATGTCGTCACACCAAGCACAAGCAAGTATCAAGAAGGGTCAAAACCCAATAATCAAGAGAACCAAGAACCATATTAAAAATGTCTTTCTAGTTCGTACTTAAAATGGACAACTTCCATTCGTAAGACGGACTAAAAATCCAGAGTCAAGATGGTAAATGATCTGAATCAAGAGGCATGCCAAAAGTGACAAAGTCACAGCCATAAGAAGGACATGGTCCCAACAAGAGTGCCAAGTGATCAAACAATCCGTACAAGTGGGCGAGTTACACAAGCGTCTTTAATGTATTAAAGAATACCAATACGACAATGCAAAGTGACAAGAGGTAACCAAGGTACCAAAGTAAACTCTCAGATATACCAGCAGGTAAAAAGAGTACAAGTATAAGTTTATACACAAACCTCAGTTCTTTAGCACAAAAATAGTCCAACATGACTTCTTGAGTTAAAATCGTAGACCAACCAGCGTATCAAAATCTTCAACTCGTACACGAGGATATACAACCTTAAAAAATGAATTCAATAACTTATTTACCTTCTAGAAGTTCAATAATGATGGTGTAAAATAGGGTTATCATCACAAGTAAGCCTAGCCTGTACAAATACGACTATACTCCCAAAACAGATAATCTGCCCAATAAACGCATTACATGTTGCAACTTAGATTTAAACAGAAAACGGCCAAAATGGAATTTATATCCTGCATAAAAGATGTAGGTACATCTCTTAAGCTTGAAAATAATCAAGAATCACCGCAAAATACACTTTGTACAAAAATATATAATCAAAACACTAACAGTTGAACGTACAGGATTTTTAATTCTAGAATCTGGACAGAATTTGTCATATGTTGCGTCCCTTATTTCGTATCCATAACAGCTAAATTAGAATTTTACATAACAACAAGCATTGTAGGTCTACGAATTAGCTTCCCAAAACATATTTATTCACTGTAAACTAAGTTATTTTGAATGAGATATACATAAAATACCAAACACTACCCAGCTCAAAAGCAGATTTCGTCACTTACCAAAAGGAAGTGTGTGTGTGTGTCGGATTCCAGCCAAAAGGACTTAGTTTTTCTCTTGATTTTGAAGAACAACTGTCTAGCTAATGTTATAATGCTCTTAGACTTGAGGGAAAACGAATTAAATCAAAGGACGTGTAAAGATATATAGCTACAAAAGTTATCCTTGTCACATGGGTAGATGTCACCAAAAGGAGCTGCCCAAACAAATAGATGGCTGCCCAAAAACCATACATATATAACTATATTTATGTACTTTATACCCACACTTCCAATGTATAAGTAAGTATAATTAGATAATTACGCAAATACCCCCAAACAATACCTTAATTGATGATAACAATTTATTCTAAGCAAGTTTGAGAATCACAACATTTCAAGTTCCAAAAATGAGAATAAAATATATTCTAGTAATTACGAGATGATGTAACGACATGCGACTATTTGTTTAAGCATTTAGGGATGTTACAAGCGCTCCCCAAAGCAGTCCCTGAATGTGGGGCTCTGGGGCGACGCGCCAGCTAGAGCACCCCAACTTGGTCTCTAAATGTTGAGGGCTGGCGCCCCGCGCCTCTCAGAGCGCCAGGGACGCCAGTTCGCCCCATTCGTTCCCCACCTTTTCGTACTTGTTCCTTAGCAATGTACCTATATTTTCTAGTTGATTCCAACACTCTAAGGTACATCTAAACATCATGAAATCATCCATAAACATGAGATCATGAACCTTCAATCCATAATCCAATTCAAGGAAAGTTAGGATCAAAGTCAAGAGAAGTAAGAGTCAAATCTAGAGAAGTTCTTAGAGTTTTCCAAAAGTCTTTTCCAAATGTTTTAACTTGTTCTTAAATTTCAAGTTAAGCAAAGAGTAAAGAGTTGAAGATCATTTCTTCAAAAGTATATGGGGACTATGTATTCCCAAAGAGTTTAAAATGTTTTCACATTTAAACAAGAAAGGAAACCTTGATTTCCAAAGAGCCTTCGGGCTAGTTTTAAAAAAAGAGTAAATGCTTTCATAATTAAGCAAGAGGGGAAACTTTGATTTCCAAGATAGCCTTTGAGCTAAGTTTTTGAGCAGTAATCTCAAATCTCAGAAGAAGTATGTTTTTAAACATAAGAGCTAATATTATATTTTGGGAGTAGTATTGAGCACCGATATAGGGATGCGAGTTCACATTAACTCAAGTCTCCATAAACCATGTAGCCATCATGGGTAGAAAAGGGTCATACTTTTTAGCTGAATCATTTTCGCATAGACTAGTGGATCCACTTAGTAGTTCAGGTCCTATACCATGGCAAGGTATAGGATGGCCCGGGCAGCATAGGGCTAATAACGATGTGTCATCACTATAGTTCTTAAGTGTTGGTTGTCGGTTAGAGAAACTCCCACAACAGTAATTGCATGGTTCCTCAAGGGGTTCTGCTTAGTATCAATGGGGGTATGGGACTTCATTCATGCATTGCACAAGTAGACTTTGAGAGGGATCATGATATGTTTTTTTTATGATTTTATGATTATGAGTTGACAACATGTTTTAAACAGTTTTCTTTTTCTTTATATTGCACTTGCCTTAAACTGCTTTATAATTAAATGAGTTCAGTTATGTATTGATGAGTTGATAAAAGCCAAGGTAAGTGCTTCTTTCAGATTGTTTTCAAGCCTATGTTATGTTTAGCTTTCCAACTCGCATACTCGTGCATTCAATGTACTGATGCCAGTTGGCCTGCATCGTCTTATGATGCAGACACAGGTAACTAGGATCGGCATTCCGGGGTATCGTTGATCCAGTGAGCAGTTCAAGGTCTGTTGGCAAGCCTTCTTGCATATCAGAGGATCCATTTCATTGTTTTCTAGTTTAGTTCAATAGGATGGTGTGGGGTTTGTCCCAACATCCATCTCAGTTGTTATTAGAGGCTTTATAGATAGTCAGATGTTAGTTGTTTAGTCTTTTCATTGTCATTATTCCATGTTGAGACTTGAGTTTGCCTTAATGGCCAGTTGAATGTTCATTTATAACATTCAAGTTTACTATATGAACTTACCTTTATTGAGTTTAAGTCTTCCGCTGAGTTAAGTAAGCCAGGCCAAGGGCTCGCGTGGGGCAAACAATGGTCTTCGAGTGCCAGTCCCGCCCAGGGTGTAGGCTCGGGCGTGACAGGTCAGTCACCCATATAGTCCCAGAACTACGAGCCACGTAGGTTGAAAGTCCCCTCTATGGGAATCATTTTAGTGATCACGCCAGCATGCCTCTATACCTTTGATCGGGTGTATTGGGTCCACTCTATGAGGTGTATACATCAGACTCCACATTTAGCTCATGTGGTTTTATTATCGGTTATTAGTAGCTCGCATAGTTCAGTTAGACTCCATTGCATTGACCACATGTCAGTATAGTTAGTATTCAGTCCCAACATGTTATCATTTGGTCATTGTATTTAGTTAGCTCAGTATTCAGTATCTATATCATGTTCAGATTATACTCTTGCTTTATTGTTTGTTCAGTTATATGTTTATTTCAGTTTTACTCTATCCTGCATGCTCAGTACCTTTCAAGTACTGACGCATACTCTGTGCTATATCTTCTCGTGATGTAGGTTCAGGTTCTTAGCATCCAGATCACACTTAGATCAGTTTCCCGATCTCCAGTTCAGCAGCATCACTGGTGAGTCCTCATTCTTCGAGGACAATGGTCATGTTATATATTTTAGTATTTCAGTCTTCTAGTTTCAGTTTTGCTAGACTTAGCTTGGGCATGTCACAGTACTTCTAGTCAGTTAGAGGCTATTTTCAGACATAGTTAAATTCAACTTAGTATTTGAGTTTGATATTTCTTTTGTATTAAAACTCTCAGATTTGATATATGTAGTTTAGTATATGGGGGTATTTCCCTATCATTTCAAATTTACTTATGATTAGCTTCATCACAGTTATTATTATTCTTAGTATGTTCATGTTATGCCAGCAGGGTTAGCTTGAGGTCACTTGTGATCTAGGTCCCGTGTCCGCGTCTTGGGAGTAGCTCGGGGCGTGACCCACCCCATCTAGAGGACCCAATATACCCTGCCAAAGGTATAGAGGCATGACTGGTGTGATCACTAAAATGATACCCACAGAGGGGACTTACAACCTACGAAGAACGTAGTTCTAGGACTATGAGGGTGACTGACCCTAGGCCAACTCAGTATTAAGCTTCTCCCAATTGATTATGTAATTAATACATTATAACTGAATTTCTGAAATACTGGATAGCATAAAACTGACATGCTAACTGAGAATGTAACATTAATATACTGATAATGAAATATTTGAAAACTGAGGCATGTATATCTGAAATATTTGGCCTAGCATGTGTAATTCATGAACTAAGAGAACTACATAGCTAGGGTTCTGAATTTATAATAGAATCTATGAACAAACCATACTAATTCATGAAAATCTGAATTGGATGATTCTCACAGCTAAAATCGAACAATTTCTAACATTTAGGAAACCCTAGGTCAGGATAATAGTAAGGGAATAAATATTCTGACTGAAATCTAGGGACCTAATGGGTGAAAGAAACCCACTAGTGAAATCCCACATACCTGGTGACGAATTCCATAGAGAAATCTTTCAATTTCGGGGCTTGAATGGATGAAACCTTGCTTTGTTCTTGGACTAGGACTGGTCGACTCTTTCTCCTCTGCGTTCTAAGTTTTTTCTAAGTTTTGGTGAATGATCTGACTTGGGTAAGTTCTAATTATGTTTCTAAGCTAAAACTGACCAAAAGTACATAGTTTAGGGGTTAAAACGACGTAGTTTAGGGGTCCAATGCATAGGGAAAAGACCAAATGACCCCTGACTTAAAATCTGTCGTGGTTACCAATAGACCATACTAAAGGTCCGTGGATGGACCGGTGACTCGTCAATTGTGACTGGGAGGCTGCATCAGGGGGATCTGATTCAGGGATGTGGACCATGGCCCGTGATCTGACCTACGGTCCATAGGTCCGGCCATTGGTCGACCCTGGGAAAAAATTTCTGGCTGATTCAGGGGAGGGTTGCAGGTGGCCACCCACGGACCACCAGCACGGACCGTGGGTCACCCTACGATCCATTGGTGGTAACCGTGGGTTGCATCTGCAACTCTTAGAAACCTGCACTTTGGTTAGTTCTAGCATACGGGGTGTTACATATGTAGTGTTAGTTGACACCCCTTTGGCACCTTCTCTCTAAAGGAAGAAGTGGCAATGAACGGATCGCCATTTTTTTTTAAAGTCAGTTTTACCTTCTTTAATAAAAGAAACATTTACCACCTAAACAAGAACTAGGTTCCTGTTTGACTTAGGATAAACAAAAACGCAACACAATAAAACACATATGTTATCGTGGAAAACCTCCTTTCTCAAGAGAAGGAAAACCACGACCTACATTCGTAGGATTTTTCACCAAAATTCACCAACTTCAAAGAACAACGTTAGATTACAACTCTATAATCAAAGAGAGTAACTCTAGTACCTCACCTCTATAGTTTACTTAAATTGTTCAAGGATTAATTATAATTGTATACTCTACTTTCTAATAAACCAAACTCACTTCTTGTTACAAAACCTCAAAAGTTCTCTTTCACTCTTAGAACAATTATCTCTAAATAATAATTCAAAGAGGAATCGATGCAAACTTAGCCTGTAAAAAGAAAAACCTAACTCTAGTTCTTCTATCTTCTATCGTATGTTCTTTAGCGCCACACTGCTCTCGCCACAAAATTCTCTCGATTTATGACTTGCAAAAGTTGTTTTTCTCTTTGTCAATGATCCTTTTTTAAGGGTGGATTAAACCCTAATTCAATTCTACCAGGAAAGTAATTCTTTTCCTAAAAAAGTTTTCCTTTCCTTTTAAGGAGTCCTCTTCACTATTTTGCCTTAATTAGGAGTGTGTCTTTTATGCGTTATTTCTTCTTTCCCGCTCTTTTATCTCAGTTCTGGTACAAGCTTATGAACCAAGTTCACTTTTTCATTATCAAAACTTTACTCAGGATATTAGCATGTCATCATTAATTTATTTCTCCTCTCGGGACTCAATTTCTCGAGTATCTATCAACATATTTAGAGATTAGTTAGAGAACTCAATATCTTGATGATGGTTCTTTTTTAATGCAATGTTGTAAAATATTAATTATATAGTCACTAAGCTAAATCAATAGAAATTATTTGCATAATGGAAATCAAGTTTTTTTTAATGCTTGCTTATCCTGAAACCTAAACCCAGGCTCGCTTCTCTAATCTCATGGATTTTTTAGGGCGGAAAATCTCATGGCTGTTTTAGCCGTGTCACAACCTCCCGTTGTAGACAAAACACCAGAACAACATATATATTAAAAATACTAGTGGTTCAACACATAAATCAACATAGGTCGCACAACCTGAAATCAATTCTTCTACCAGACCTATATCCAAAACTGAGTTGAAACTAATTAAATTTGTTCATGGGGAGCCAACCATCGAATTCACCATAGATGAAGTTAATGAATTCAGCATAGAGGAAGGACTACATCAAGCCATAATTCTCAATTTTTCTTATGGAAAACCAAATTTACATGTATTGCACATGATTATTCCAAAGCAACTCGATATTAAAAGTCATTGTAACATTGTACAACTTGAGTTTCATCATCTCTTGATCAGGTTTGATTTATATGAAGACTTCGTTCAAGTTTTGTAGAGAAATTCTTGTTATATCAAATTCAATGGTGAAGAGTTTCTATTTAGAACTTTTATTTGGACTATATAGTTCAATCCTAAGGAAAAAAACTACGAAAGCATTGACATGGATATCTTTTTCAGCTATGCCGCCAAATCTTTTGCCAAAAAATCACTTTTGTCAATTGCTTGATCCGTTGGGAAACCAATTGTTGTAGATAAAGCAACTCAAGAACGTACTAGGACAAGCACTGCTAAAGTTAAGGTCATTTTAGATGTACCAAATAAACATAAAAAATTAAGTTATTCTCCGTGGGCGCAAAAATAATTGAACATTATCAAGATTTCGTTTATGATAATATCGCAAGGTATTGTACACCTTGTAAACGACAGTGGCATGATGAAAATAGATGTCATGTGTTTCTCGATAAGGTTAGTGTTATAAGAATCAGAATAATGCATTGGATAAAGTTATGGATGTGGAGCAATATCAAGATGATTTAAGGGAGATTATAAATGCTAAATTTCAGAACAAAAGCAACAAAGAATAAGAGGGACAGTTGGTCCCAGATGATAATTCTGATGAAGGAAGAGATGCTCAAAATAATTTGGGGGAGGGGGGGGGGGTATCTAGGGATGCTACTGTTGATCAAGCTTTTTCTAATAGTTCTAAAGAAGCTACAACTTTTAACTCTAATAATGAAGAGAATCTGGGGAACAAAGGCAAGTGGATTAAGGCCGCTAGGCGCGGTGTTGGGAAAGATGGATTGTTGGGTTCGCCTAATGTAGTTGTGGCTAAATAAGCCAACTACACTGCAAAAAATTCCAATAACGAATGGACTTTGGTCTACTAAAAAATGGTGGTTCTAAGTCCTCATGCAATCAAATTTTGCACCAAAAGGTTCTGCAGAGGTTGAGTTTAATAGAAGCATCATTGTAGTTGAATGTACTAAATTTGACGTGTTGCGAGATGAGAATATTAAAAACAAGAGAGGATACATGGTACAAATGAATTATCTGCTGAATTTTGGAGTACTTTAGGCAAATCTCAACCTGTTACTGGTGTACTTCAGTGCACACACCAAGTTCTGTCCAGTTTGAAAAAGACGTTAATAATTTGGGCTTTGTTACTTGAGACTTGAATAATAATACGAAGCATGCTAATTAACAAGTTGTTTTGACATATGAAAATGAGTTCATTGTTACAAAGAAAATAGCTAGTGAAGAAATGAGTCCAAATACACCTATCATGGTTCTTTTGGATTTGAGAGGAGGCTAAAAACGATTTGAATGTTTTTAAAGAAAAACAAGGAAAATAAGTATTTCTGTATGGGCAGATTTAGTTGACGAAAAGGAAAACTTGACTTCACCTCTTATGAGTAAGTTAAGTCCTCAAGCATCCGAATTTGTGCCTACAAGTAAGGCAAATCCTTCTATGGCAGTGACAATTGATAACTTTAAAAAAAGGTTTAGCCATGATATTGACTTAGAAATTGACATGTCTAATGGGGAAGATGAAGAGGATATGTTGGACATATACTTTGATAAGCTGGCCAAGGAAGAAAATCTCTCATCTAGGCAACAAAGAAGTGGAAGCAACAAAATATAAAAAAAACAGAGACATGGAAGGGAGCATGTTGAGATGGTAATGTGACTTAGGAATTTATTCTAAGACACCTATTAATGCGATTAACAAAGCAAAATCATAAGACAATGTCAACAACTTTAACAAGATCCAATAAATCCAAGAAGAATTGATGAACTATCAAGTGTTTGTTGGACAAATTTGAAAAAGAAAACAAATAGAAAACAACTCAGGTTACTTTAAACGGGAAAACTATCTTTGTAGTTCACACACACGCACGCACGCACATGCACACATACACACATACACATATTTGAGGCTGATAACTCAACTTTATTCTTCATTTTTATATTCATGCATTACTTAAGTATCTTCATTTATGAACGGTATGCATTAAGTAGTACAAGTTTATTATCTCATTATGATTAGAAAGGTAAGGCAAAGCCCCCATTGCTTGTGCTATTCGCTTTTAGGCTTTTATTTTTATTTATCAATAAAAAAATAGCCCTACGCACTCTGCCTAGTGGATTAAAAAAAATAAAAAATATATAATGATATACATTAGTTTGGTTAAGTAATTGCAGATTTGCAGTAGTAAAATACATGTTACCGTTTTCTAATTTGCAGAATGTTTTAGATATATTTTTAGTTTAAATGATATATTTCAGATTGCTTTTAAAAAATCATTAGAATATCTGTGAACATTGATGAACTATTGGATTAAGTTTTCCAGATCATGTTAAATCCTTGCACCATACCCACACACAAATTAAATTATTTTATTTGGACCCGTCCCGCTTCTGTCCCGCACCCACATATAGTCAAATCCACTTGACCCCGCCCCACCCCATATATGTGTAAACATGTCCCGCCCCATTGTCATCCCTATTTCTTATAAACTATATTATAATATGAATATGTCTCTGAAAATTAAGAAACTCTTTTTTAAAGTTTACCCATTAATTCATGTTTGTATGTTATATTTGACTTCTTTGTCCTAAATACCCCTCCTTAATGGATGAAACGGATTTCGAGTGAACATCAAAATTACCATTCAATGAAAGCCCTAAATTCAACTCCAAATTTTCATTCTCTACATTTGAAGTTCCTATGTTTTCTTCAGCTTTCTCCATGTTAGCAAAATCTAAAAACCGAGAAAGCTATTGAATTTCAAACTAAAAAAATTATAAAATGGAAAAAAAAATTCAATGAAAGTTTCAATTCAGAGAAACCATTAAACCATTTGGAAGCCTATAAAGGAGAAAATTTCTAGGTGGGAAGGTAGAAAACACATGAAGATGTATTTCATTTCCATGGGTTTAGTAAAATAACAAAATAGCCCTTGGAAAGTAACACATGGTTTTTCTAGGAATAGCCTGACCACGTGGTTTAACAAGGACTTTGGAAATTGAACACTAGAGGTAACCGTTTAATAGTGACACATGTCACTTATAGATTCACTTTATAATTTTTTTTTACCACTTTCAAAAGAGGAAAAAGTTGAATGTATTTTTATACTTTATTTTATTGCTCAAATTTATTAAATGTAATATTATCCCATGATTTTTACTTTCAACATTACTGAATTTAATAGGGTAAACAGTAAAAAAATTATTTGTTTAGGGCCTAATACGTGCATTTTCATGAGTTTTCAAAATTATCATCGTGTCAAATTTTGTCCATCAGATGCATGTATGTGACATATCTAGTTTTTAAATATATAAAAAGAAAAATAATAATTATATTTTAAATGGATATAAAAGGAAAGTAGATCTGACAAATTGAAACGAGGGTGTATACCTTTTTCAAATATTTAAAAAGTAAAGTATTACGTCCATGATGATTTTAGCATGACATCAACAACCTATTTAGGAATAATAATCAACTAATAACCATTAATGACATAATTATCTTGAATGTCTAGATCTCATTGATTAATTTATTTATATATATATATTCTAGCTATGAACAAAAAATTCAGACAAAAAATTGAAAAAAATTAAATGGTTAACACCATGGACACTATATAAGTAGTGTGGGATTAGCCCTTTAATGAAAACATATAAACAACAACAAAAAGAAAAGAATCAAGATTTTGAAAGGGAAACCAAAGTCTATATTGTGTATGTCTCCTTTATCCTAATTTCATTTCTTAAGTTTTGTGTTTTAATTTTGATGAATAATTTTGTTTACTAAAATACGGGACTTGTAAACTTAAAGTTTAAATGCCTTATTGCCCTTTCTTTATGGTTTATAATCGCCTCAAACTGTAATTATATACTATTAAATGGGATAATCTTAGTAGCATTGACTACTAAGTTTTCACTTTTTTGGTGAGATCAATTCCTCACCTTAATTGTAATCTCCTCCTTCATTTACCCTTTCCGAACCCCTATTTTTAAATTAAAAATATATTAATAAATATCATATATTATCACATTAAAAAAGAATGAACAAAAAAAGAAACAGAAATTGTCTATAGAAATTATAGTTACAAGTAAATTTATTCTCAGTGTTGATGTTTGATAATTTCCACCCCTTCTTAGCTCTGTGTTGTCTCTCAACAAAAGAGAAGTGCATCATGACTTGATGGGTGTTAAATTGTGTAAATGAAAAATGAACAGTTGAAAATTTTATGAATAGTTGTTAATTTTTTGAAGAATTGCACTTTTCTTATGACTTTTTGAAAACACTGGGACTATTCCAAAGGACTGTGATGATCCCAAGGGGTTGTGACCTTTCCCATAAGGCATAATAAGCACGTGTTTATGCTATTCTTTGTTGTCTATAAATACATGGGTTTCTTCACAAACAAATTCAAGTGTATTTTTTTTTATGGTTGAGTGGTTCACTGACGTTGTGATTTCAAGTAGCAATAGTAATATAGTTTGAACAACATGAGGAACCAAGACCAATTCCCTGGCAACTGTGAAAGTCAGCTTATTGAAAACTCAGCTCAGAAAAAAGCGAAGATTGAGATAGAATGTGAAGAAATTGATAGGATTAGTAAGCTACCTCGTGATCTTATTATAGAAGTTCTTTCTTTATTGCCCATAATAGATGCGTTCAGAACAACTATTCTCTCTAAAGATTGGCAATACTTGTGAACTTGTACCAACAACATTGTATATGACAACGAGGAGTATTGTCATTCAGATAGATCGACAGTACACAAATTTATTTCCTTAACGGATAATGTACTACCTCTCCTTAGCTGCTATACACTTAAAAAGTTTAGTCTAAACTTTGTGTTCAAATATGATGATGGTGTGTCTTATTTTTCGGTAATTGACAAGTGGCTTGAGTTTGCTATGAATAAGAAAGTGGAGGATTTACACTTGAATATACGGTATACTGTTTATCTGACGGATCATGACCAACCCTATAGCATACCTGAAGTTCTCTGTAGTAGTTCATCCATTCTAAAACTCAATTGTGAGAATTGCAGAATATTTGAAGATTGTGTACTAAATTGGACATCTATGAAGAGTTTGACGCTGGAAGATTTGTTTCTCCGGGATGAACACATTAAGCAAATAATGTCAAATTATCCTCAATTGGAATCTTTGAGGCTACGTGAATTTTGTGGTTTTAATCGTTTGCACATGACTTCTCCAAAATGTAGGCGACTGGAATTGATCCATCACGGTCATCCTTACGGGGATTGGTATTCATTCGAAGGTGATACATGTTGCTTTGAAATTGTTGCTCCATATGTTGAACATTTAACGATTTCTGGGGTTTTTAATGATACGAGAATTAAGTTGAGGGACTTTTCATCTTTGAACCATGCCAATCTTGATCTCTACTGTGATGAATTTGATGAAATGGATGAGAAGATCGTGAAAGATATTTTGGTAAGCGATCGTTGTGCTAATGAACTAATACTCTCATCCTGGTTTAATTTATCAAGGTTAGTTATCAATCCCAAATGTTTCCAGTCATTTTATGTTGATTGTAAATAGATCTCCTATTTTATATGTTAAATCATTCTTCTATTTAGGTGATTTCCATTTTGATGTTGGAAGAGGAAGACGTCTCCTTACCATTGCTGGAATGCAGATGGTTGATAATAAGTTCTTGTATTTCAAAATTTCCGTTCCCCCTTCTAGACAACCTCTTAAGTTCAACTCCTAAGTTGGAAAATTTGATGATATTTCCTGATAGGACGGTATGTTTTCTATTCTTTTCTTACTTCAGGATATCTTTATGTCAAATGTACATTGATCCCCTACATCTACAACGACTAACCTGATTTGTCCTTCTTTGGTATCTATAGTATTACCCCTATTATGAAGACGAAGAGATTGATTTGTCGGAAGACAAAAAGTACCTCTCCATCGAAGAAAACATATTCAAAGTTTCCTTACACAATTTGAACAATGTCAAGGTTATACCATTATGTTGTCATATATATACATCTGACGCAACAGAGCTCCATCAATTCTTGAAGTTCTTACTTGAGCATGCAGTAAATCTGGAGAAACTGGTTATAGTGTTAGACCATAACGATTGCAACAGTTGTTCTACTAATATCTCAAATCTGATGAAGTATTTGTTACCTTTTCCAACAAGTGCAATTATTTCCTTAGGACCAGTAAGTCATAATGTTTTCAATTCCAAGTTTTTTTGAAACTCTATAAAGTAATTTCTTTAGTCACTTTTTAATGTGGAAATATCATTTGATGAAGTTACAAGTTACATTCAGTAGGATACCTTCCTAATCTTTATTTTTATTTCTTATAAACATGCATGAATATTTCTAGATGATGTACAAGTCATAAATTTAAGATTGTATCCAAATGAAGCGGCAAAAACATAAATATGTAGCTTCCATTAATTAAAGTAATTAAAACTTAATTATGTGCCAGCCATCAATTAGCACAACAAAATTAGTTTTTCATCCCTTAACCTAAGGTTTGTGTTCGTAAAAAGAAGAGCTGGTTGACATCTCCCCCTACAAGGATGGAAACAACCTTCAGGTTTTACCTGTTACCACACATCCGTTTAAGGCATTCCAACTTGGTGGGACTAAAAATGAATGTGAATCAGTGGATGCTACTACATTTGTATGCAACAACTCTAATCTGAAAAGATTATGGAATAGAACACTACAAAAAACACCTGATTTGTGGAGGCTTAATTTCGAGATTACAATCAACATCCGCAAATTTTATCGAATTAAGGGGATTTCTGTACCCTCTGCTAATTTAATTAAATTTGCAGGGAATTAAGGGGGTTTCTATACCCTTCGCTTATTTTATTAAATTTGTAGCGGTTAAAACCTCCGCTACACTTTAAAATAAAAAAAATAGGTACAAAAATTAAACAAATAGATATTTTTAAGAGGTGGTGCTTGTCTTCTAAGAAAAAGAATTGAAAAGAAAAGTAAACTCTATTTCTCCTTAATGAACAGTGAACGCTCCCATTTCACTCTAATTTCTTTCTTACACCGCTTTTCATACCTATAAAAATCTCTAAGGCTTTGCTTCTTCCATCTCCTTCAACGACGATTCCTCTTAAAGAACTGACAATGACATTGCCACGTTGATGATCTCCGTTAAACAGTGGGTGGAAGATTGATTCTTTGATCGCTTGAATAAGAAGGGCATCACGTTCTTCCTCCGCTGCCATTGATGGAACCACAATCAATCTTAAATCATAGAGGCGGAGGGTTAAGAAAGAAGAAAGAAAATGACATATTTGATGGGGAAGATGAAGAGGATATGTTGGACATATACTTTGATAAGCTGGCAAAGGAAGAAGATCTCTCATCTAGGCAACAAAGAAGTGGAAGCAACAAAATAAAAAAAAAGACATGGAAGGGAGCATAGTTGAGATGGTAATGTGACTTAGGAATTTATTCCAAGACACCTATTAATGCGACTAAGAAAGCAAAATCATATGACAATGTCAACAACTTTAACAAGATACAATAAATCCAAGAAGAATTGATGAACTATCATGTGTTTGTTGGACAAATTTGGAAAAGAAAACAAATAGAAAACAACTCAGGTTAATTTAAACGGGCAAACTATCTTTTTAATTCACACACATGCACGCACGCTCACGCAAACGCACACGCACACGCGCACACACACATTTGAGGCTGATAACTCAACTTTATTCTTCATTTTTATTTTCATGTATTACTGAAGTATCTTCATTTATGAAGGATATGCATTAAGTAGTAGAGGCTTATATCCCTCATTGCTTGTGCTATTCTCTTTGAGGTTTTTGTTTTTATTTATCAATAAAAAAACTAGCCCCAGGCACTCTGCCTAGCGAATTAAAAAAAATAGAATGATATGCATTAGGTTAGTTAAGTAATTGCAGGTTTGCAGTAGTAAAATACATGTTACCATTTTCTAATTTATAGAATATTTTAGATTTATTTTTAGTGTAAATGATATATTTCAGATTGCTTTTAAAAAATCATTAGAATATCTCTGAACATTGATGAACTATTGGATTAAGTTTTCCAGATCTTGTTAAATCCTTGCACCATACCCACACACAAATTATATTATTTTATTTTGACCCGTCCCACAATGTCCCGCACCCACATATAGTCAAATCCACTCGACCCCACCCGCCCCATATATGTGTAAACATGTCCCGCCCCATTGTCATCCCTATTTCTTATCAACTTTATTATAATATGAACATATCTATGAAAATTAATAAACTCTTTTCTAAAGTTTACCCATTAATTCATGTTTGTTTGTTATATTTGACTTCTTTGTCCATTAGATAACCAAAGCTTCAATTGGAAGATCACTGATTGTTGTTCTTAGTTGATTCTAATTCAATTGGAATCAGTGGGACCCACTTCACCACAAAAAAGCCTGGTTTGTGGAGGTTTAATTGCGGGGTTACAATCAACCTCCGCAAATTGTATCGAATTGAGTGGGTTTCTATACCCTTCTCTAATTTTATTAAATTTACAGCGGTTAAAACCTTCACTACACTTAAAAATAAAAAGATGCAGCTACAAAAATTGAAAAAAACACCCACTTCACTCTACTTTCTGTTTTACACCACCTTCCATAGCTACAAAAATCTATAGGGCTTTGCTTCTTCGGTCTCCTTCAATGGAGATTATTATCCTCTTACTGTAGTTGTACTTGTCACGCCCCTAGACTATACCCTGGACGTGGCTGGCACTCGGAGACCATTGTTGGCCCCCAAGCGAACCCTTGGCTTGGCTCAATACTCAGCGGAAGACTAACTCAGTTGAAATAGAAATCTCAAAACAAACTCAACTCATAAGGATATCATTAATAAGATAGTTTAACTCAGTATAATCTGAAAGTACTCAAAACATAATTGTTCAACTCAGGTCTTTAAAACATCACAAGGGAGATGGGAAAAGACTTCTCAACTATTACTGTCTATGAAGCCTCTAATAACTATGATAGACGCCAGGAGAAGACCCACGACATCTTAATAAGACTAAAAATAGAAGTGGAATCCTCCGAAATCAAGGAGGCTCACTAAAGCAACTCTAGAACTGCTAGTGGTGGTATCAACGGGGCGCCTGTTGATGACCCTGAATAGTTGTATCTGCATCATGAAATTATGTAGGCCAAAAATGGTGTCAGTACATTGAATGTACGAGCATGTAAGAGGGAACTCTAAAAAACAGACATAAGCTTGAACTGAATAAAAAGGAAGAACAAATTCACCTCATCTCAACTCAACTCAAGGATACTCGACTCAATTCAATATAAAAGAAACAATAAAGATGCAGTATAAGGAAATCTTTTAAAGCAGTAAATAACAACTCAATGTACTTAAAAATACTATAATAACTCTTTCCTCTTATTTGGGAGGTTCTCTAACTGAAAACCATCACTATGAGCTATGTGATGATACAACGTCTCACCCACGCTGCCAGAACTGTCATATACCTTGCCAGAGTATAAGACATCCTCAACTAAGTGTATCCACTAGCTATAATTAAAAACAATAAAGAATTATCTATAAAGTATGACCCTTTACCCATGTTGCCATACATAGTTTATGAAGGACTTTAAGCTGTCTAAACTCATCCCCGTATCAGGGCACAATACTACTCCCAATAATTTAACTTATGCTCATATGTTCAAAAACATTTTCTCGTCCTCAAACTTTGAGATTATTACTCAGAAGGTTCTCTTCAGAGAGATTATGCTCAAAAACTCCTCATGAACTCATTTGGAAATCAAGGTTTCCTCTCGTTTTAAATGTAAAACATTTACACTTGGGAATACTTAGTTCCCTTATATTCATTTTGAAAACATGAACTCAACTCTCTTCATCCTCGTACACAAGTACTCAAGTCTTAAGACAAGTTTTAAAAGTTTGTGAAAGACTTCTCAAAAATGACTCAAAGGATTCTCTCGAACTTCACTCTTAACTCTATCTTGAATTTGAAATGTGAATTCAAGAAGTATGATTAGGATATATAGGATTTCTCAATGATTAAATGTAGTTTGGATAGTTATAATTGGGGAGAGAACGAAGATACGTTTAAAAAGAACTCAGATGGGACGAAAGACGAAGAAGGACGGGGGCAGGCAACCCTGGCGCAGGATGCCAACTTGTCAATTTCAGAGGATCACTTCTGGCACACTACAGACGCCCTACGCTAGCCCCTCTGGCACATCTAGGGCGCACCGCGCCACCCCTCTCCCAGAACATTCTGACAAATTTTTCCTCTCGATTTTTGGCCCTAATTTACATAGAATCATTTGATACCTTCCAAACATCCTTAGATTCGTAAACCCAACACCAGTAAACAAAAATCTATTCAATTTCCTCAATAACAACCCTCAAACTCAAACCCTCACATCAAGAACTCATCAAACTCCAATGATAAAGAATGAAGAACGAAACCTAAAGAAAATTCATCAAGAACTTCATACACAAAATCTCATGGATGAATTGAATAAGGAAACTCATGAATGGCGTGAGGGTGAACTAACCCATCACTATGAAAACTTACATACCTCAAAAGGATCAAACCCTTGGCGAAATTCCTCAAAGATAGCAAGAACTCTTGAATGCTTGAAGTTTTTCTCCCTTTTCTCCTCTTGAAATTTTCCCTAACCTTCCAAACATTTTTAGACTTTAGCGTAAAATGATTTTAATCAGCTTTGACCCCTAATTGGGTAAAAAAACATGTGGGGCTAAGGAAAGACCTAAATACCCCTTCTTAAAATGGATGAAATGTCTTAACAAGAGAGGTTGTACTCAAATGGGCATATCTCCCTCATCTGAACTGATAATTTAGAAAACTCGGTGGCATTGGAAAGAGGCCTCAAAGGTCTTTCATTTGATATCTTATGGGCCACCTAACTCATCATGTACTGAAAGTTATGATTATTTGAAGTTGACCCAAAACTCACAATCGAAGTGTAACTTGTACTAACCTCAATTCAGCTCTTTCCAATTTAGTTCTTTCTAAAATTATCTCTTTCTAAGACCAAGGTATTACAGTACTACAGATGATGGCGTTGCCATGTTGATTCTCTTAGTTGAGCACTCTAGCGCCAGCGATACATTCTCTTCGAGGTTGGTTCACAGGTTCTTGGACAAAATGATGTCGTTTTGGGCAACTAAAGGGAAGAGCATGACGTTTTCGAAATGCAAGAGTGTGGAGAACATGAAGTTGCTTGGTTCACAAAAGCAGCTCGTGTTTCCCGATGAAAGGAGAAAATTAAAACCCATTTATATGGCAATAACTTGGGTTGGTTAGTAATACTGCTTAATACTTTCTATTTAAGAGATATGTCAAAAGTTGAAGCTTAAAATATGGAATGCTATAATGGTAAGAAAACATGGAGCATTTTTTTCCCATTTCATTTCTTGTCAATGTTAGTCCACTTTCATATGGTGTTAATAATGCATTGCGTGTTTTATGACCCTCATAATGATCATTATTTGCAGGTATGAATCATTAAGTATAGGATTGAAAAACTGTTGGAGTAAGTCTCAAATTTTTTTGAAACAGTTATTAAAGAAGTCTAGCTTGAATAGTTGGTAAAATTCTTTTGAATTAACCCTTTTGGATCTAGACTAGCTTGCATCATTGCTCGGGGTCTTGAATGAATAATATCAATTGTCAAGATATGATCTATCATTATAACAAATATCATTCTTAATTAACTAAATTTGGTTGGACTTCAGTTCCTACATGGCATCTTTTGATATGTTTAACTGTCAAATCTATATTTACTGTTGGCAACGGAGAGAATGATTTACATTAAATATTTGAAACCCATATATACTTTGCATCTTCGCCATTCAATACACTTCCATTTTCAACATAATTCAAGCTTTCTCTTTTCTTGTTGAGTACTTGTCCTTTTTTCTGCTCTTTCTCAACAATAGTTTTACTTATATGTGGTGAGTTCAAACGCTACTTCACCAATTGAAAGATTAACTATCACCACTGGTGGAAATAATATTATTGTTTCCATCTGCTCCCCTCTAATGCTCCCTATCATCAAAGAAGTGTGACTAGTGTGACTATCGACGACAACTGATATCATTTTAAGGACCTAGAACTTCATCTGCCCTATCACACTCTTAATTTTAAGACTAAGAATAAATAAAATATTTGCATGTACATTTAGGCTTCCAGACCAACTCATTCCCTAAAAGATAGCTCAAAAGGAGGAGTATTGATCAAGCCTTTTAATGAGACCATCTATTTCATTAATTATCGATGTGAGACTTTCTCATTCTTTAAAACCCCTCTTAATGCTTAGGACTGGACAACTGGTGAATGGACAATTTAAATTTGGAAGCCTAACATTGGGCTTGGTAAAATGGATCTTGTTCTGATACTAGGCAAAATTATAGGCTTTGGACCTAAGTCACACACTAAAAACTAGCTCAAAGAGAGGAGGATTTCACTAACCTTACAAGAAGACCACTCATCTCATTAACTACCAATGTGAAATTTTTTTCATTCTTTAACAACGACCATGACAATCTAATGAATGATAGTCTGGTTGTGATATGTCTTGACCATATACAGAAATTACGGACTGATTACACTTGGGAGAAGAAGAGCATTCGAGTAAAGACCCCGAGTAAGAACGATAGAACCTTTTATCAAACAGTTTTAACTCAATCTTCTTCCTTAATAGGTATTTATGTTAAGAATACTTTGGTCACTTGCACTCAAATAATATAAATCCTTTACATGAATGAAGCAGTGGGTGGAAGATTGATTCTTCAATCGCTTGAACAAGAAGGGCATTGTCATGCCCTGAGCCTACACCCTGGATGTGGCCGGCACTCGAGAACCATTGTTGGCCCCAAGTGAACCCTTGGACTGGCTTAACTCATAGCGAAAGACTTAAAGCATAAAAACACAAAGATTCGATGCAACTTTAAACAACTGTCTCAAAATAAACTTAGAACGTTTAAGCATAAACATTCAATCTTGGCCAAAATGGCAACTCAAGTCTTAACATATGAAATAACAATGTAAAGACACAATAAACTACTAACTTTCTATGAAGCCTCTAACTATGAGGGATATCGGGACAAAACCACCGATCATCCTAACATCCAAAATAATCTACTAAAGCAATAACTAGGGAATCCTCCGGAAAGCAAGGAGGCTCACCAACTGAATCAGAGATGCTCAAATGGGTCAACGAGGCGCTGGATGCTGATCCCGGTTACCTGTATCTGTATCATAATAAGATGCAGGCCAATTGGCATCAATACATTGAATGTACGAGCATGCAAGGGGAAAACTAAACATGACATACACTTGAATGAATCTGGAAAGAACACTTACCTTGGCTTTACTCAACTCAAGAATGCTCAACTCAAATACAAAGTAAAACAACAATAAAGGTGTAGTTTATACAAAACATTTATAACACTAAATGACAACTCAATGTATTAAAGAAATACAATAATAACTCAGTTACATATAAAGTAATATAATATTGTAGGAGTTTCTCTAGCCGATAACCATCACTATGAGCTATTGTGATGATACAGCGTCTCGCCCACGCTGCCAGAACTGTCCTATAACTTTCCAAGATATAGAACGCCTCAACAAAGTGGATCCACTAGTCTATGCTAAAAAGCACTAAGGAATCATCTAAAAAGTATGATCTTTTTCTACCCAATCCTTTTCTACCCATGATGGCTACATGGTTTATGGAGACATTGAGTTATTATGAACTCGACCCCATATCGGTGCTCAATACTACTCCCAAAAGATACTCAACTCATATGTTTTGAAAAAAACAAACTTTGTCTGTGATTTGAGGTAATTACTCAAAAACATAGCTTAAAAGCTCTCTTGGAAATCGGTGTTTCCTCTCTTGTTTAAATGTAAAAACATTTAACTCTGGGAAATACTTAGTTCCCGTATAACTTTTGAAGAAATGAACTTAGCTTTTTACTCTTTTCTCAACTTAAAACTCAAATCTTTAAACAAAGTTAAAACGTTTGTGAAAGACTTTTAGAAAACTCTTTGAACTGATCTTGACCTGACTCTTAACTTTCCTTGAATTGAATTATGGATTCAAGGCTTATGATCTCATGTTTATGGATGATTTCATGGTGTTTAGACGTACCTTAGAGTGTAGAATTCAACTAGAAGACTTAGTATGTTGCTATGGAACTCCTACGGAAAGAAGTGGGAAAGGGTGGAAGACCTGGCGTCCCTGACGCTCTGAGCGACGTGGGGCGCCAGAGGCAAAAATTCAGAAGCTGGGTTGGGGCACTCTGGCTGGGGCGGTGCCCTAGAGCCCATAATTCAGAACCTCAGTTGGGGTGCTCTGGCTGGGGTGGCACCCCAGGCCCCTGCCCAAGTGAATCCCAACTTTTCTTGCTCATTTTTCAACTCTAAATCAACTTGGTTCTTTCCCCAAATACTTAGATTCGACTACAGAACCAAAATATGTAAGAATCTACTCCGAACAACACCTAAATTTCATGAATCAAACTCAAGAAACTATTCCACAACTCCAACAACAAGAACTTTGAACCATTTCAACAAAATTCCATCAAGAACTAAATATCTATACTTTCAAGAACAAAAATTCGCATAAATAAATTCATATTTGGCGCATGGGTGAACTAACCCAATGTTATGTGATCTCACATAACTCATAGGGATCACCCCTTGACTAAATCTACAAGCGATTCTTGAAGAACTTGGCAATTCTTGCTCCTTCTCCTCTTTTCTCCTTTTCTTTTCTCTTCTCCCAAAACCCTAATCCTTTTTGACAAAGCGTAAAATAAATCCTATCAGTTTAGACCCTATCTTAATTACCAAAAACGAAATTAAAATAATAGGGTATGGAAAAGACAAAATACCCCTTAAAAATCCGGTTTAGATTTTCCTTATCTAGACAACCCAACTTCAAATCGGCATATCTCCCTCATACGAACTCGGAATTGCACAAACTCGGTGGCATTGGAAATATAATTCAGCGATATTTTCTACGGTATCTTGTAGCACACCTAAATCATCCTGAGCTAGGAGTTATGGTCGTTTGAAGTTGACCAGAAACTCATACTTAACTTTACTTAACCAATCTTCCAGATTTTTCATTCTTTCCCAAAGCAACTCTTTCTAATTATAGCTCTTTCTAGTTCTTTCAATTAGCGAGATGTTACAGACATCCAGTTCTCCCTCTGCTGCCATTGATGGAACCACTAACAATCCTCAGCCAAAGAGGCGGATGGCTAAGAAAGAAGAAAGAAAAACCTAGGGCATGTGAGTGAAACAAATACTTTCCACCAGTGGCGGAGCCAGGATTTTCAGGAAGGATTGTCAATGGTTGACACTTGACAATAGGGAACCTAGGGAACTTTTGCAACACCTTAATTAACCACCACACTAAACCTTCATGGCCTTAGGTTAGGAGGCATCAACACTTGTACATATATATTTATTAAATCAAAATTTGACATATATATAGTATCATTTTCTAGTGAAACGGTGTCAACACCCCTTGGACAAGGATAGCTCCTCCCCTGCTTCCCACCTTTTCTCCATAAGGAAGAAGTGGGAAGGAAAGGATTAACATTTCTCAAAAGTAAGTTTTACCTTTGATTAATTTATTACTCCATATATAATACACATAATCAAAGAGGGATAACACATATATTAACACATAATTGTCAGATTTTGCAAGAAATAGGAACTCTAACTTGGAAAATAAATTAAGAAAACCTTAAAGCTTGCAGTTGATAGCAAATCCTATTACTTAAAGAAAACAAGTTATATTTAGCTAGAAATGAAATTTTTTAGTGGAAAAATGACATAGAAATTAAATCCTATAAAAAGTTAAACCCCAAACCCTAATAAACACATTAATATTTAAAAAGCATACAAGAGAGGAATAAAACTACACATAATCGAATAGAAATAATTAAAAAATGACATATTCTACAACATTTAGACGAGTTAAGATAGATGATATTAGCCCAGTGACATTCACTCGCATGTAACTCTCTTTTCCTCTCTCATGTTGAGGAACAAGCGTAATATTTTTTTAAAATAGGTTAATTTAGATTAGTGGCTTGAGATTGAATTTTTTTTTTAAAAGAATAAGGGATCAATATTTATGTAGAATAGAAACTATCACTTGCTTATAATTAATTAAGATTAAAAAAATAAGCATCACATAGAAAAAAATAAGCCAAATCATTGGAAAATACCCTTAATATAACATTGACGGGAGGAACTTTAGTCAGTACAACAAAAGGAACGATGAAATAACAACGATACAAAAGCTAATGCCTTTTTGGGCAATAGACATTGAATTTATTCGATACAAAAAAAAAAGGAAATATCAAATAACATCAATAACAATGCTGCTTAATATGTTCTCTGTCAAAAAATATATGGTTTAAAGGGTGTTCCACATAACTTCCACCATCGTGTTCGACAAATTCAGCTGCATTTAGAAAATCACCGTGACAAAGGCAAACTATCTCCACTTCATCTTTTTTGTTACACAGGTATAGCAGACCTTCAGTCTTCTTTCCATTTGGTCCTTCACCTCTCGTGGAAATAAAAGTCATATGGTCGAGCATGAAGTTTTTGATATTCCCTTTAGCAATATAATTCCCTGAATACACAAGTAATTTCTATTCAACGAAAGATGATTTCACATCGAGAACTAAAGGGAAAAAATTGTTTCCTACTTTAATTTTGATACAAATTCAAATTGACTTGCTATGTAAATCAATTCGCAAAATTTTGATACCTTGAGTAGGTGGTTGTTGGGTTTCAACCTCAGCTACACTTGAAGCAACACTTCCATGCGATCCACCTGAAAACTTCAAAAAATATTTTTCATTAGTTATTCATAAAAAAATGATTCATTTTTTCAAGTTAACATCAAAATTACCATTCAATGAAAGCCCTAAATTCAATTCCACATTTTCATTCTCTACACATGAAGTTCCTGTGTTTTCTTCGGCTTTCTCCATGTTAGCAAAATCTAAAACCTGAGAAAGCTATTGAATTTCAAACTAAAAAAATTATAAAATGGAAAAAGAAAAACTCAATTAAAGTTTCAGTGCAGAGAAACCATTAGACCATTTGGAAGCTTATAAAGGAGAAAATTTCTAGGTGGGAAGATAGAAAAAATGTGAAGAGGTATTTCATTTCCATGGGTTTAGTAAAATAACAAAATAGCCCTTGGAAAGTAACACATGGTTTTTCTAGGAATAGCCTGACCACGTGGTTTAACAAGGACTTTGGAAATTGAACACTAGATGTAACTGTTTAATAGTGACACATGTCACTTATATATTCACTTTATAACTTTTTTTGACCACTTTAAAAAGAGGAAAAAGTTGAATGTATTTTTCTACTGTATTTTATTGGTCAAATTTATTAAATGTAATATTATCCCATGATATTTACTTTCAACATTACTGAATTTCATAGGGTAAACAATAAATTTTTTATTTGTTTAGGGCCTAAAATGCATTTTCAAAATTTTCATCGTGTCAAATTTTGACCATCAGATGCATGTATCTGACATATATAGTTTTCAACTATATAAAAAAGAAAAATAATAATTATATTTTAAATGCATTTAAAAGGAAAGTAGGTGTGACAAATTGAAACGAGGGTGTATACCTTTTTCAAATATTTAAGAAGTAAATTATTACATCAATAATGATTTTAGCATGACATCAACAACCTATTTAGGAAAAATAATCAACTAATAACCATTAATAACATAATTAACTTGAATGTCTAGATCTCATAGATTAATTTATTTATATCTATCTATGAAAAAAAAAAGTCAGACCAAAAATAGAAAAAATTAAATGGTTAACACCCTGGCCACTATATAATTAGCGTGGCATCAGCCCTTTAACGAAAACATACAAACAACAAAAACAAAAAAAAAAGAGTCAAGACTTTGAAAGGGAAACCAAATTCTACATTTTGTATGTCTCCTTTACCCTAATTTCATTTCTTAAGTTTTGTGTTTGAATTTTGATGAATAATTTTGTTTACTAAAATACAGGACTTGTGAATTTAAAGTTTAAATGCCTTATTGACCTGTTTTTATGGTTTATAATCTCCTCAAATTGTAATTATATACTATTACATGGGATAATCTTAGTAGTATTGACTACTAAATTTTCACTTTTTTTGGTGAGATCATTCAATTCCTCACCTTAATTGTAATCTCCTCCTTCATTTTTCCCTTTCCCGACCCCTATTTTTAAAACAAAAATATATTAACAAATATCATATATTATCACATTAAAAAAGAATGAACAAAAAAAAAAAAACAGAAATTGTCTATAGAAATTATAGTTACAAGTAAATTTATTCTCAGTATTGATGTCTGATAATTTCCACCTCTTCTTAGCCCTGTTTTGTTTCTCAACAAAAGAGAAATGCAACATGACTTGCTGGGTTTTAAAATGTGTAAATGAAAAATGAACAGTTGAAACTTTTATGAATAGTTGTGATTTTTTTGAAGAATTGCACTTTTCTTGTGACTTTTTGGAAAGGTTGTGACTATTCCAAAGGACTGTGACTTTTCCAAGGTGTTGTGACCTTTCCGATAAGGCATAATAAGCACGTGTTTACACTACTCTTTGTTGTCTATAAATATATGGGTTTCCTGTAATTATTTTTCAACAACATATTTTTAGAAATTCTTCTTATTCTTCACAAACAAATACTAGTGTATTTTTTTATGGTTGAGTGGTTCATTGACGTTGTGATTTCAGGTAGCAAGAGTAATATAGCTTGAACAACATGATAAACCAATACCAATTCCCTGGCAACTCTAAAAGTCAGCTTATTGAAAACTCAGCTGAGAAAAAATGGAATATTGAGACAGAATGTGAAGAAATTGATAGGATTAGTAAGCTACCTCATGCTCTTATTGTTGAAGTTCTTTCTTTATTTCCCATAACAGATGCGTTCAGAACAACTATTATCTCTAAAGATTGGCAATACTTGGGGAATTGTATCAACAACATTGTTTATGAGAACGAGGAGTATTGTCATTCAGATAGTTCGACAGTGAACAAATTCATTTCCTTAACGGATAATGTACTACATCTCCTTAGCTTCTTTATGATTAAAAAGTTTAGTCTAAAGTTTGTGTTCAGATATGAAGATGATGTGTCTTATTTTCCGGTAATTCACAAGTGGAGTTTGTTGTGAATAAGAAAGTGGAGGATTTACACTTGAATATACGGTATACTGTTTATCCGACAGAGCATGACCAACCCTATAGCTTACCTAAAGTTCTCTGTAGTAGTTCATCCCTTCGAAAACACAACTCTGAGAAGTGCAGAACATTAGAAGATTGTTTACTAAATTTGACATCTCTGAAGAGTTTGATGCTGGAAGATTTGTTTCTCCAAGATGAACACATTTAGCAAATAATGTCAAATTGTCCTCAATTGGAATCTTTGAGGCTACGTGAATTTTGTGGTTTTAATCGTTTGCACATGACTTCTCTAAAATGTAGGCGACTGGAATTGATCCATCACGGTCATCCTTACAGGGATTGGAATTCATTCGAAGGTGATACATGTTGCTTTGAAATTGTTGCTCCATATGTTGAACATTTAGCTATTTCTGGGGTTTTTAATTATATGAGAAATAAGCTGAGGGACTTTTCATCTTTGAACCATGCCAATCTTGATCTCTACTGTGATGAATTTGATGAAATGGCAGAGAACATAGTGTAAGATCTTTTGGTAACTGCTCGTTGTGCTAATGAGCTAATACTCTCATCATGTTTATCAAGGTTAGTTATCATTCCCAAATGTTTCGAGTCATTTTATGTTGATTGTGAATAGATCTCCTGTTTTATATGTTGAATCATTCTTGTGTTTAGGGGATTTGTATTTTGATGTTGGAAGAGGAAGACGTCTCCTTACCATTGCTGGAATGCAGATGGTTGACAATAAGTTCCTGTATTTCAAAACTTCCGTTCCCCCTACTAGACAATCTCTTAAGGTTAACTCCTAAGTTGGAAAATTTGATGATATTTCCTGATAGGACGGTATGTTTTCTATTATTTTCTTACTTCAGGATATCTTTATTTAAAATGTATATTGATCCCCTACAGCTTCCATGACTAACCTGATTTGTCCTTCTTTGGTATCTATAGTATCACCCCTTTTATGAAGACGAAGAGATTGATTTGTTGGAAGACAAAAAGTACCTCTCCATTTAAGAAAACATATTCAAAGTTTCGTTACACAATTTGAACAATGTCAAGGTTATGCCATTATGTAGTCATACATATACATCTGACGCAAAAAAGCTCCATCAATTCTTGAAGTTCTTACTTGAGCATGCCCTAAATCTGGAGAAACAGGTTATAGTGCCAGACCATAACGATTGCAACAGTTGTTCTACTAATATCTCAAATCTGATGAAGTATTTGTTACCTTTTCCAACAAGTGCAATTATTTCCTTAGGACCAGTTAGTCATAATATTATCTATTCCAAGTTTGTTTGAAACTCTATATAGTAATTTCTTTAGTCACTTTTTAATGCGGAAATATCATTTGATGAAGTGACAAGTTACATTCAGGAGGATACCTTTCTAATCTTTTTTTTTAATTTCTTATGAACATGCATGAATATTTGTAGATGATGTACAAGTCATAAATTTAAGATTGTATCCCAATGAAGCGGCTAAAAACATAAATATGTAGCTTCCATTAATTAAATTAATTAAAACTTAATTATGTGCCAGCCATCAATTAGCACAAAAAAAATAGTTGCTCATCCCTTAACCGAAGGTTTGTGTTCGTAAAAAAGAAGAGTTGTTTGACATCTTCCCCTACAAGGATGGAAACAACCTTTGGGTTTTACCTGTTACCAAACATCGGTTTAAGGCATTCCAACTTGGTGGGACTAGCAAAGAATGTGAAGCATTGGATGGTACTACTTTTGTATACAACAACTCTAATTTGAAAAGGTACTGGAATAGAACACTACAAAAAACACCTGATTTGTGGAGGTTTAATTTTGAGGTTACAATCAACATCCGCAAATTGTATCGAATTGAGGGGATTTTTGTACCCTCCGCTAATTTTATTAAGGCCGCTAGGTGCGGTGTTGGGAAAGATGGATTGTTGGGTTCACCTAATGTAGCTGTGGCTAAGTAAGGCAACTCCACTGCAGAAAATTCCAATAACGAATGGACTTTGGCCTAATAAAAAAATGGTGGTTCTAAGTCCTCATGCAATTAGATTTTGCACTAAAAAGTTTTGCAGAGGTTGAGTTTAATAGAAGCATCATTGTAGTTGAATGTACTAAATTTGATGTGTTGCGAGATGTGAACATTAAACAACAAGAAAGGATACATGGTACAAATGAATTATCTACTGAATTTGGGCGTACTTTAGGCAAATTCCAACATGTTACTTGTGTACTTCAGCACACACAAAGTTCTGTCCAGTTTGAAAAAGACGTTAATAATTTGGGCTTTGTTACTCGAGACTTGAATAAGAATAGGAAGCTTGTTAATTAACAAGTTGTTTTGACATATGAAAATGAGTTCAATGTTACAAAGAACATAGCCAGTAAAGAAATTAACCCAAATACACCCATCATGGTTCTTTTCGATTCCAGAGAAGGCTAAAAATGATTTGAATGTTTTTAAAGAAAAACAAGGAAAATGAATACTTCTATATAGGCAGATTTAGTTGACGGAAAGGAAAACTTGACTTCACCTGTTATGAGTAAGTTAAGTCCTCAAGCATCTGAATTTGTGCCGACAAGTAAGGCGAATCCATCTATGGCAGTGACAATTGATAACTTTAGAAAAAAGTTTGGCCATGATATTGACTTAGAAAATGACATGTCTGATGGGGAATATGAAGAGGATGTGTTAGACATATACTTTGATAAGCTGGCCAAAGAAGAAGATCTCTCATCTAGGCAAAAAAGAACTGGAAGAAACAAAATAAAAATTAAAAGATATGGAAGGGAACATAGTTGAGATGGTAACTTAGGAATTTATTCCAAGACACCTATTAATGCAACTAACAAACCAAAATCATATGACAATGTCAACAACTTTAACAAGATCCAATAAATCCATGAAGAATTGATGAACTATCAAGTGTTTGTTGGACAAATTTGAAAAAGAAAAGAAATAGAAAACAACTCAGGTTACTTTAAACGGGCAAACTATCTTTTTAGTTCACACACACACGCATACACGCACGCTCGCACGCTCGCATTCGCACACGCACACGCACACACACACACACACACATATTCGAGGCTGATAACTCATCTTTAATCTTCATTTTTATATTCATGCATTACTTAAGTATCTTCATTTGTGAACGATATGCATTAAGTACTAGAGGTTTTTTTATCTCATTATGATTAAAAAGGTAAGGCATAGTCCCCATTGCTTGTGTTATTCTCTTTGAGGTTTTTGTTTTTATTTATCAGTATAAAACTAGCCCTAGGCACTCTGCCTAGCAGATTAAAAAAAATTAAAAAAATTATAACGATATACATTAGTTTGATTAAGTAATTGCAGATTTGCAGTAGTAAAATACATGTTACCGTTTTCTAATTTGCAGAATGTTTTAGATTTAATTTTAGTGTAAATGATATATTTCAAATTGCTTTTAAAAAATCGTTAGAATATCTCTGAACATTAATGAACTATTGGATTATGTTTTCCAGATCATGTTAAATCTTTGCACCATACCCACACACAAATTAAATTATTTTATTTTGACCTGTCTTGCTCTGTCACGCACCCACATATAGTCAAATCCACTCAACCCCACCCTGCCCCATATATGTGTAAGCATGTCTTGCCCTATTGTCATCCCTATTTCTTATAAACTTTATTATAATATGAATATATCTATGAAAATTAAGAAACACTTTTTAAAATTTTACCCATTAATTCATGTTTGTATGTTATATTTGACTTCTTTGTCCTAAATACCCCTCCTTAACGGATGAAATGGTTTTCGAGTGAACATCAAAATTACCATTCAATGAAAGCCCTAAATTCAATTCCACATTTTCATTCTCTACATTTGAAGTTCCTGTGTTTTCTTCAGTTTTCTCCATGTTAGCAAAATCTAAAAACCGAGAAAGCTATTGAATTTCAAACTAAAAAAATTATAAAATGGAAAAAGAAAAACTCAATGAAAGTTTCAGTGCAGAGAAACCATTAGACCATTTGGGAGCTTATAAAGGAGAAAATTTCTAGGTGGTAAGGTAAAAAAAATGTGAAGAGGTATTTCATTTCCATGGGTTTAGTAAAATAACAAAATAGCCCTCGGAAAGTGACACATGGTTGTTCTAGGAAGAGCTTGACCACGTGGTTTAACAAGGACTTTGGAATTTGAACTCTAGAGGTAACCGTTTAATAGTGACACATTTCACTTATAGATTCAATTTATAACTTTTTTTGACCTCTTTAAAAAGAGGAAAAAGTTGAATGTATTTTTCTACTGTATTCTATTGGTCAAATTTATTAAATGTAATATTATCCCATGATTTTTACTTTCAACATTACTGAATTTAATAGGGTAAACAATAAAAAAATTATTTGTTTGGGGCCTATTATGTGCATTTTCATGAGTCTTCAAAATTATCATCGTGCCAAATTTTGGCCATCAGATGCATGTATCTGACATATCTAGTTCTCAAATATTTAAAAAGAAAAATAATAATTATAGTTTAGATGGATTTAAAAGGAAAGTAGGTGTGACAAATTAAAACGAGGGTGTATACCTTTTTCAAATATATAAGAAGTAAATTATTACGTCAATGATGACTTTAGCATGACATTTTTAAAAAAATAATCAACTAATAACCATTAATGACATAATTATCTTGAATTCCTAGATCTCATTGATTATTTTATTTATATATATTTATTCTATCTATGAACAAAAAAGTCAGACCAAAAATAGAAAAAAAATAAATGGTTAACACCTTGGCCACTATATAAGTAGTGTGGCATTAGCCCTTTAAAGAAAACATACAAACAACAACAACAACAAAAAAAAAGAATCAAGATTTTGAAAGGGAAACCAAAGTCTACATTGTGTATGTCTCCTTTATCCTAATTTCATTTCTTAAGTTTTGTGTTTGAATTTTGATGAATAATTTTGTTTACTAGAATACATGACTTGTGAACTTATAGTTTAAATGCCTTATTGCCCTTTTTTTATGGTTTATAATCCCCTCAAATTGTAATTATATACTATTACATGGGATAATCTTAGTAGCATTGACTAATAAATTTTCACTTTATTTGGTGAGATCATTCAATTCCTCACCTTAATTGTAATCTCCTCCTTCATTTTTCCGTTTCCCGACCCCTATTTTTAAAACAAAAATAAATTAATAAATATCATATATTATCACATTAAAAAAGAATGAACAAAAAAAGAAACAGAAATTGTCTATAGAAATTATAGTTACAAGTAAATTTATTCTCAATATTGATGTCTCATAATTTCCACCCCTTCTTAGCCCTGTGTTGTTTCTCAACAAAAGAGAAGTGCAGCATGACTTGCTGGGTTTTAAAATGTGTAAATGAAAAATAAACAGTTGAAACTTTTATGTATAGTTGTGATTTTTTGAAGAATTGCACTTTTCTGGTGAATTTTTGGAAAGGTTGTGACTATTCCAAAGAACTCTGCCTTTTCCAAGAGGTTGTGACCTTTAAAATAAGGAATAATAAGCACGTGTTTACGCTATTCTTTGTTGTCTATAAGTATATGGATTTCCTGTTATTTTTCAACAAAAGATTTTCACAAATTCTTCTTATTCTTCATAACAAATTCTAGTGTATTTTTTTTATGGTTGAGTGGTTCATTGACGTTGTGATTTCAGGTAGCAATAGTAATATAGTTTGAACAATATAAGCAACCAAGACCAATTCCCTGGCAACTCTGAAAGTCAGCTTATTGAAAAGTCAGCTTAGAAAAAAAGCGAAGATTGAGACAGAATGTGGAGAAATTGATAGGATTAGTAAGCTACCTCATGCTCTTATTATCGAAATTCATTCTTTATTTCCCATAATAGATGCGTTCAGAACAACTATTCTGTCTAAAGATTGGCAATACTTGTGGACTTATATCAACAACATTGTTTATGACAACGAGGAGTATTGTCATTCAGATTGCTCGCCAGTGCACAAATTCATTTCCTTAACGGATAATGTACTACCTCTCCTTTAAATGCTCTACCATTAAAAAGTTTAGTCTAAACTTTGTGTTCAGATATGATGATGGTGTGTCTTATTTTCCGGTAATTCACAAGTGGCTTGAGTTTGCTGTGAATAAGAAAGTGGAGGATTTACAATTGAATATACGGTATATTGTTTATCCGGTGGAGCATGACCAACCCTATAGCTTACATGAAGTTCTTTGTAGTAGTTCATCCATTCTAAAACTCAACTGTGAGAATTGCAGAATATCAAAAGATTGTGTACTAAATTGGACATCTCTGAAGAGTTTGATGCTGGAAGATTTGTTTCTCCGGGATGAACACATTAAGCAAATAATGTCATATTTTCCTCTATTGGAATCTTTCCGGCTACGTGAATTTTGTGGTTTTAATCGTTTGCACATGACTTCTCTAAAATGTAGGTGACTGGAATTGATCCATCACGGTCATCCTTACGGGGATTGGTATTCATTCGAAGGTGATACATGTTGCTTTGAAATTGTTGCTCCATATGTTGAACATTTAACGATTTAAGGGGTTTTTAATGAGAAGAAAATTAAGGTGAGGGACTTTTCATCTTTGAACCATGTCAATCTTGATATCTATTATGATGAAATGAATGAGAACATAATGAAAGATCTTTTTGTAAGCTCTCGTTGTGCTAATGAGCTAATATTCTCATCCTGGTTTATCAAGGTTAGTTATCAGTCCCAAATGTTTCCAGTCATTTTATATTAATTGTGAATAGATCTCCTATTTTATATGTTGAATCATTCTTCTGTTTAGGTGATTTCCATTTTGATGTTTGAAAAGGAAGACGTCTCCTTACCGTTGCTGGAATGCAGATGGTTGACAATAATTTCCTGTATTTCAAAACTTTCGTTCCCCCTACTAGACCACCTTCTAAGGTCAACTCCTAAGTTGGAAAATTTGATGATATTTCCTGATAGGACGGTATGTTTTCTATTATTTTCTTACTTCAGGATATCTTTATTTAAAATGTATATTGATCCCCTACAGCTTCAACAACTAACCTGATTTGTCCTTCTTTGGTATCTATAGTATCACCCCTTTTATGAAGACGAAGAGATTGATTTGTTGGAAGACAAAAAGTACCTCTCCATTGAAAAAAAAACATATTCAAAGTTTCGTTACACAATTTGAAGAATGTCAAGTTTATGCCAGTATGTAATCATACATATACATCTGATGCAATAGAGCTCCATCAATTCTTGAAATTCTTACTTGAGCATGCAATAAATCTGGAGAAACAGGTTATAATGCCAGACCATAACGATTGCAACCGCTGTTCTACTAATATCTCAAATCTGATGAAGTATTTGTTACCTTCTCCAACAAGTGCAATTATTTCCTTAGGACCAGTTAGTCATAATGTTTTCTATTCCAAATTTGTTTGAAACTCTATAAAGTATTTTCTTTAGTCACTTTCTAATCCGGAAATATCATTTGATGAAGTGACAAGACATTCATGAGGATACCTTTCTAATTTATTTTTTTTAATTTCTTATAAACATGCATGAATATGTCAAGCCCCGAGCCTACACCCTGGACGTGGTCTGCACTCGAGAACCATTGTTGTCCCCAAGCAAACCCTTGGCCTGGCTTAACTCATAGCGGAAGACTTAATAGCATTAATACAATGATTTAAATGCACTTCAAAACTACTATCTCTAATAAACTTAGAACGTTCTAGGATAAACATTCAAACTTAGCCAAAATGGCAACTCAAGTCTTAACATAGGAAATAACAATGTAAAGAAAAAATGAACTACTAATTGTGTATGAAGCCTCTAAACTAGGAGGGATGTCAGGACAAAACCCCCGATCATCCTAACATCTGAAATAAACTACTAAATAAATAAATAGGGAATCCTCCAGAAGCAAGGAGGCTCACCAACTAACTCAGAGATGCTTAACTGGATCAACGAAGCGCTGGATGTTGATCCTGATTACCTGTATCAGCATCGTAATAAGATGTAGGCCAACTGGCATCAGTACATTGAATGTACGAGCATGTGAGAGGAAAATTAAACATGACATAAGCTTGAAATGAATCTGGAAAGAACACTTACCTTGACTTTACTCAACTCAAGAATACTCAACTCAAATGCAAAGTAAAACAACAATAAAGGTGCAGTTTATACGAATGCATTTAAAATAGTAAACAACAACTCAACTTAGATAAATAATAATATAATATTGTGGGAGTTTCTCTAACCGATAACCATCACTATGAGCTAATATGATGATACAACATCTCGCCCACGCTGCCAGAATTGTGCTATAACTTGACAAGATATAGAACGCCTAAATTAAGTGGATCCACTATTCTATGCTAAAAAGCACTGAGGAATCATCTAAAAAGTATGATCCTTTTCTACCCACGATGGCTACATGGTTTATGGAGACTTTGAGTTATTATGAACTCATCCCCATATCGGTGCTCAATACTACTTCCAAAAGTTAATGAGCTCATATGTTTTAAATACAAAACTCTTTCTTTGATTTGAGATAATTACTCAAAACTTAGCTTAAAAGCTCTCTTGGAAGTCGGTGTTTCCTCTCTTGCTTAATTGTGAAGGCATTTACTCTTTACTGAAAAACTAGCTCAAAGGCTCTTTTGGAAATCAAAGCTTTCTTTCTTGTTTAAATGTGAAAACATTTACTCTTTTGAAATGCATAGTCCCAATATACTCTTTTGAAGAAATGACTTCAATCATTACTCTTTACTCAACTCAAAAATTAAGTCTTAAAACAAAGTTAAAACATTTGTAAAAGACTTTTGGAAGACTCTATGAACTTCTCTTGACTTGGCTCTTAACTTTCTTTAAATTTGAATTTATGGATTCAAGGATTGTGATTTGTGATAAGAAAGATCTAATGACGTTTAGTAGTGTTTTTAAATAGCAAAACATGAGAAATGATCGAGAAATCACTATCTGGAAGCAAATCTGCGACGCGGAGATGCAATTAATTATTTGGTCGTGAAATAAATTTTGAGGTAGAACGGTCCGTTACCACTCCGCGACGTGGAGAAATTTTTTTGGGAAAAGGTGGAGCAGGTCCGCTACGCGGAATGGGTCTCCAGTTTTGCCGAAATTTTTCCTTCTTCATTTTCCAGCCCCAATCTAAATTCGATTATTTTTCTCCAATTCTCTTTAGATTCAGTTACCCACAATATATACACAAGAATCTAACTCAAAGAAACTCTAATTATCAATATTAACCTCTCAAGAGATCCTAAATCTCATTCCATATTCAAGAACGAAAGCAATTCAAGAACACCAAATCGTCAATCTTTTAGGATGAAAATTGCACTAAAATAAAAATGTTTGGCACGTGGGTGAATGAACCCAATGGTGTGTGAACTCACATACGTCGTAGGATCAAATCCTTGACGAAATCCGCAATCAATTCCTCACGAAGATGACGAATCTTGACTTTCGTCTTCTCTTTTCTCTTGAGTTCTTCTCTCTAGAACCTTGGCTTGAATTTCCAATTGTGCAAACTGAACCAATTCAGTTTTGGCCGTAATTAATTCACTAAAAACGATTTAAATCAATTGGGTATGGAAAAGACCAAAATACCCTTTCGAAATCCGCTTTGGACTTTCCTTATCTAGACAACCCAACTTCAAATGGGCATATCTCTCACATACAAACTCGAAATCGTACAAACTCGGAGGCGTTGGAAAGATAATTCAGAGATCGTTCCTAGGGTATCTTTTAGCACACCTAAGTCATCATGATCTAGGAGTTCTGGTCATTTGAAGTTGACCCAAAACTCATACTTAACTTAACTTGGTCAAACTTTCCAAATTTTATTATTTCCCAAAATATGGCTTCTTTCTAATTCTAGTTCTTTCCAAAAGAAAGGTGTTACAATATCTCCCCCTTGGAACATTCATCCTTGAATGAGATTATTCTTAGTAGGCTTAGAGTGTAACATCTAACATTCAGTTCAAACACTCAACAAGAAAATCTAACACATTGAGTATATCAATTAAAGAGTACTAAGAAGAGAATTAGTACCTTGATCTAGAATTTCTCTGGGCTCAAAGAGATGTGGATATATCTTCATCACATCCTCTTCAGCTTCCCAAGTAGCTTCCTCAATAAATTGATTTCTCCACAACACTTTGATTGATGCTACTTCTTTAGTCCTCAACTTGCAAACTTGGCGATCTAGAATCTGAACAAGAATCTCCCCATATGATAAGTTGTCCTTAATACCAATATTTTTCAGTTGGTATAGTAATTGAAGGATCGCCCATGCACTTTTTCAACATGGAGAGGTGGAACACCAGATGAACCGCTGCTAACTCTTGTGGTAGCTCCAATTCATAAGCTACATCACCAACCCTTTTGGATATTCTATAAGGGCCAATATACCGGGGACTAAGCTTCCACTTCTTACCAAAACTCATAACGTCCTTCATGGGTGAAACTTTCAAGTATACCAAATCATATCATTCAAACTCTAAGTCCCTTCTCCTAACATCCATGTAGGATTTGTGACTCTGCGCTGTTTTCAACCTCTCTTGGATAATCTTAACTTTCTCCATAGCTTGATGAATTAAGTCTGGTCCTATTAACCCAGCTTCACCAACTTCAAACCATCCAATAAGAGATCTGCATCTTCTCCCATAAAGAACTTCATAAGGAGCCATTTGGATGCTAGAGTGGTAACTATTGTTGTAAGCGAACTCGATGAGAGGCAGGTGATTATCCCAATTACCTTTTGAAATCAATCATACAAGCTCTCAACATATCTTCTAATGTCTAAATGGTGCGCTCTACTTGAACATCAGTCTAAGGATGAAAAACAATACTCAAGTTCACCTTTGAACCCAAGCCTTTCTGGAATGACTTCCAAACTGTGCATTAAATTGTGCACCTTTGTCTGAAATAATGGAAAATAGAACTCCATAAAGTCTTACTACCTCCTGAATATATAACCTGGCATAATCCTCTGCTGAATGGGTAGTCTTTACCAGCAAGAAGTGGGATGATTTAGTCATTCGATCTACAATCACCCAAATAGAATCATGTTGCCTGCAAGGCCTTGTAAACCTGTGATGAAATCCATATTGATCATCTCCAACTTCCATTATAGAAGTTCTATATTTTGAACCATACCATTGGGCCTTTGGTGCTCTACTTTAACTTGTTTGCAATTCGGACACTTAGCAATAAACTTTGCAATGCCCTTCTTCATACTACTCCACCAATAGAGTTCTCTCAAGTCACGGTACATCTTTTTGGAACCCGGATGGATAGAATATCTGGAGCTTTAAGCCTCCTCCATAATCCTTTCTTGAAGTTCATCCACCCTTGGTACACACAACCTACCTTGATACCTCAATACACCATCTCCCCCTTGTTCAAAAGCCATTACTTTTTGCATATGAACATTTTCCTTTAATTCGAGCAAAATGGGATCTTGGTCTTGCTTCTCTTTTACTTCTGACACTAATGATGATTCCACCCCATTCATCACCACTTCTTCTCCTTCTGTGGAATCCATTAGTCGAACTCCTAATTGTGCTAGTCTATGCACAACTTTTGCTAACTCTTTCTTATCTTCCTCAAAATGGGTTTTACTACACATAGACAATCTACTCAAGGCATCAGCAACAACATTAGCCTTACCTAGGCAATAGAGAATACTCATTTCATAATCCTTGAGTAACTCTAACCACATCCTCTGTTTGAGATTTATCTCTTTCTGACTAAACACGTACTAAAGGCCCTTATGATCGGTGAACACATCCACATGTACACCATAAAGATAATGATGCCATATTTTTAAAAACAAACACTACGACAGCTAACTCTAAGTCATGGGTTGGGTAATTCCTCTCATGAACCTTAAGTTGTCTGGAGGCATAAGCTATAACTTTGCCATTCTGCATCAACACACAACCCAAACAAACTCTAGAAGCATTACAATATACAACAAAACCTTGCATACCTTCTAGTAAGGTCAATACTGGGGCAATTGTCAACCTCTTTTTCAATTCCTGAAAGCTTTTCTCACAAGCTTTAGACAATTGAAATTAAACTATTTTCTGAGTTAACTTGGTCAAAGGGGATGAAATAGATGAGAACCCCTCTACGAACCTTCTATACTATCTAGTCAACCCCAAGAAACTCAAATATCAGTTAGAGACGTGGGTCTAGGCCAATTCTGCACTATCTCTATTTTCTGGGTATCAACTCTAATCCCATCACCGGAAACAATGTGATCTAAGAATGCCACAGACTCAATCCAAAACTCGCACTTAGAGAACTTGGCATACAACTCCTTATCCTTTAGAGTTTGGAGGACTATTCTGAGATGACTAGCATGGTCTTCCTCATTCCTCGAATAGATTAGGATGTCATCAATGAACACGATAACAAACATATCTAAATAAGGTTTTAATACTCTATTCATAAGGTCCATGAATGCTGCAGGTACATTGGTTAAACCGAATGACATGACCAAAAACTCATAATGACCATAACGGGTCCTAAAAGCTGTCTTTGGAATATCACATTCCCTTACTCTTAACTAGTGGTAGCCATATCTGAGGTCTATCTTAGAGAAACACGTGGCACCCTGAAGCTGATCGAAAAGATTATCAATTCTTAGAAGATGATACTTATTCTTGATGGTAACTTTGTTCAACTGACGGTAATCAATACACATCCTAAGGGAACCATCGTTCTTTCTCACAGATAGGACCGGAGCTTCCCAAGGTGAGACACGTGGTCGAATAAAACCTTTCTCTAAAAGATATTGCAAGTGCTATTTTAACTCTTTCAACTCTACTGAAGCCATTGTATATGGCGGAATAGAGATAGGACGAGTATCGGGAAGAATATCTATGCCGAAGTCTATTTCTCTCTCAGGAGGGACTCTGGGTAGATCATCAGGAAAGCCTTCCGGAAACTCACTAACGACTGAAACTGATTGAATCGGAGGTATCTCAACATTGGAGTCATTAACTCGGACTAAGTGATAGACACAACCTTCGGAAACTAACTTTCTCTCATTAAGGTACGAAATAAAACGACCCTTAGGCACTACTGAACTACTCTTCCACTCTATGACTTGTTCACTGGGAAACTAGAACTTGACTACTCGAGTTCTACAATCTATTGATGCATAACAGGCATGAAGCCAGTACATACCTAGAATGACATCAAAATCTACCATGTCTAACTCAACTAAATCAGCCATGGTACTCTTGTGATTGACAGAAATTGTACAATCACGATTGAGTCTCTCAAATAGAATAGAATCACCAACAGGGGTAGAAACACTGATGGGATCAAAAAGTTTCTCAGTAAGAATATCAAAATTCATCGCAACATAAGGAGTTACAAAAGATAAACTCGCTCCTGGATCTAGTAAATTATAAACAACAAAGTTAATGACTTGGATCAAACCAGTGACAACGTCTGGCGAATCCTCTTGCTCTTGGCGACTAGTGATTGCGTAAAGACGGTTTCCTCCTCTGCCAGTACCTAAAGTAGCTCCTCTAGGTGCAGTCATGTCTGGTTGAGAGACTGAAGAGGATTGGGCTCTATTTCCCTGATTACCATTTCCCTGTTTGTTCTTGGGACACTCTCTCATAAAATGATCGTTCTGTCCACACTTGAAACAACCAGTGGAGCCATCACGACACATCCCTGAGTGGTTCCTACCACACTTAGCATATGCAGGAGCCCAATTACCTCCTTATGCCACACTTCCTTGAGACTGTGCAGGTCTAGCTCTGAAATGCTGGGAATTCTGACTGTTATACTCACATTTGTTCCTTGGTAGAGGTGCACTAATAGATGATGGAGCGGGTCCCTTTTGCTTTTGTTGGAACGAAGACCGGTTCACATTACTCTTCTGCTGCGCGGATTCATTCCCATATGTCTTAGCCATTTTGTTCCTGAACTCCTCCATATCTCTCAGCTTATCCTCCTCAACCTGCTGGACATGAATCATCAACCTCGCTATGTCCATATCACATATTAGCATCGCAACCTTACCTTCTTTACTCGACAAACGAGATAAACCAACAATAAATAAACTCATCCTACACCTCATATCTGTAACCATCTCCGGAGCATAACGTGAAATTTGGGTGAACTTCAAACTGTACTCATGAACACTCATAGACTCCTGCTTAAGGGTAAAGAATTCCCGTACCCGATCATAGGCCACCTCACAATCGGTTACGCGCAAGCATGAGTTAGAAAGAAACTGTATAGAGATGAACTTTATCGCACGAAGTGAGTATGAAAGAAGTGAGATAGTTCCTAAATGTTGCAGCCTCCTAATTATAGATGTGGTGCGCTTGACACCGATAACTAGGATTCTGCAGACACGACTTCATAGACTCCCTAGGACTCTTGAACTCTATGCTCTGATACTAAGTTTGTCACGCCCCGAGCCTACACATTTAACGTGGCCGGCATTCGACAACCATTCACTACAACATTTTAGGCCTAGGGCCACACTAATTCTAGACAACGCTTTTAAAGTGTTGCCTAAAATACTTTTGGGGACGCTTTTAAAGCGTAGCCCAAGTTTTTAACTTTTAGCTGCGATAATATTGGCAACACTTGTAAAGTGTACTATTTAATGGAATAAGCTACACTTTATAAGCGTTGTTAAAGTATGATATAATTGGCAACAACTATTTACATATATGGCCACACTTTTAAAGTGACCTATTTTTATAATTGTAAAAACAACACATTACAAATGTGGCCTTAAAATTTTCACTAAAATTTTATATTCCCTCCAACATTTTTAACTCTCCCTCCCATTTTTATTGAGCAAAAAAAATATTTCATAAAACATTAAAATTTTCTTTTCCCCCAAATTAGAATTGAAGAACTGATCGAGCTGAAGAGCTCTTCTGAAAGTAGTCAAACCCAATTTTTCTAAAACATAGCTTCCTTTGGCCAACCTGGTCAGCTGCTGGTAGGTGTAAAATTGCTATAGAATGTCGGAGTTATGACTCCATTTAGATAGGAAGTCAGCTGTACAATTTGCCTCTCTATATATGTGATTGCACTTGAAGATTTCCAGCTGATTTGTGAGCCTTTAAAGGTCCTGAATACACTGTTGGAGTGCCTATGGAGGGTGGTTGCTGTGATTTAGCCAATGTATAAGCAGCTGAGAATCAACTTCCAGCTGAATTTTCCTATACCCATGTTGTATGCACCAGTCCACTCCATGTATTGCAGCTCGAATCTCCGCCTTGTTATTAGTTCCTAAGCCGAGAGGAATAGAGAATGCATAGTTAATGTAAAAGATCTGGCTGCTTTACTTCTACTGTGATTTCTACTTTTTTAACTTTATAAACTCTGACTACACTTACTGATTTGTCCTTTGTTCGACTTCTGTGGATTACATCCCACTGACTGTGAAGTTGTTGTGCTTCATTTTTTCCCCTTTTGTTTGATATGTGGGCTCTGTGTGGAGTTTATTTTGTCGGCCTACACTTGATTGTTCAATTTTATTTTGTTGGCATACACATAATTGTGTAAATTTTGTTTTTGTTCTTGCTGTCAGCAAACTTAACAAAATTTTGGCTGTTTTGCGAGTAGGAGTTAAGGTTTTTCTATGTAGTAGTTATGTGTATTGGATGGAGCTGATAGAGTGAAGAAAGTTGAATTCACACTTCACTCAGCCCATTTTCCCCTCCATAAGAACACACCAGCAACTACAATACCAAAATTAAATTTCATGAATATCATTACCCCTATTCCTATCAAATACTATCTCTTTTGGCGAATGCGATACACACCCGTTGACATTGAATTGGATGAATATCACCATCCTTATCATTATCAAATACTATCTCTTTTGGCGAATGCGATACACACCCGTGGACATTTAGTTGGTTTCACTATAAAAATGAATACCTTGTGCAGTGGCAATTGTTGTTCTTTACCAATTTAAAATAGATATACACATTGAACATGCAGGGCTAATGAGTTCTAAAGAAAAGAATGATGACTCCCTCTCAACAAAAAGGTCTGCTGAGATGAAACTTAGACGACGTGAAATGGGTAGACTGGTTTCTGCAGAAAAAAGAGAGGCACAATTACTACAACGTCAAACAAACAGTCAGGAGCTAAAAATAAATGTTATATCTGCAACAACAGCTTTTCATGTGCAAGATCATCTTGTTGCAAGTGTACAAGGCTGCTGCTCCACCTCTCAGAATCCTCATCAAATGGACTTTTCTACTATTCCTGCAGCAAAAGGTGATGTCAATAAACTTTTCTTGTTGACTTGGAATTTATACATGTGGTGATGATGGAATGACAATAGATGTTTTATATTTGCATGGTGTTTTTGAGGAAAAACGTAATGAAGATGTACATATTCTATTTGCAATTAAGCTGTAAGATAGTCATGTTATGACTTATTGAGTGCATTACTTAATTGATGTAAGATGGTACGCTGCTGCTAACAAGAGATAGAAGACACACAGAGATACATATTAATTAGGCATCATCACCTCCGTTGACTCCTCCAAGTCAGAGTAAAATTCTTGAATCATCAAATCTGAAAAGCTTTGTTAGAATTCAGGGTTTGATTCTTTAGCATCATCATTCTCTCTTTGATCTGCTTTTACTAAATTATTTTCGAATTTGTCGTTTACTTTTTAAATTTTGTTTCTATTATGTGAAATAGCTATGAAAATTGTTTAATTAGCATACACCTACTTTAAAAGTACTAAAATTTATGCTTAGATAATGTTATGCAATTTCATAGTTTGTTGTCCAATTTGAGAAATGAATTTTGATTCACACTTGCACTACATAAGGTGCATACATTATGAAATATTTAGGTAATTCAGTAGTTCAATCATTGAAGATGATTTCAAGCATAATGTTAGTGTAATTAATTAGTTGTGCCTCTCTGATTACTTGTAGCTCAATTTAATACTACCCAATTTAAGGTTTCCAGTAAGAAACTTGAATTGAACTTTAAACTCTGCTTCTTTTGGTATTTCGATCATTGAACTCAATTTCAGGTTCATCTTTTCATCTGATTTAGTTTTGAGGAGTCAGTTGGTTGAATTTGTTAAAGATACATCATTTTGCCATAACGTAGTTAACTAATCATGCTTCCTATAATTCTTGATTTTGATAAGTTGATTAACTATTTTCTCGGTAAACTTTAACTACATACAATTACCTCACTTTGCTCAAGCTAATCAGGCTTCATGCCAGGAATAGAAGAACATCTTGAATTAACAGAATTACAATGCAAAGCTGCTCCAGAGTATATGTGGTAATATACAATTGCAATTCACACCTAATTATTATTATGCTTCGCAAAAAAGTTGTCTACCTTTAATCATTTCTGTTTCTCTTCATTTTAATCAATTCAAAATTATTAGTCTCATTTATTTTCTTCTCTTATATATACTTGCAGATCTAACACGTGTATTCCCTTCAAATCCACGCTTTCATCTTGGATTTGAAAAGCAACAAACTCACCAAAGACCCCTTCACCATTTTCTCTGTTCCTTTCCATCTCCTTTATTCTTCTTCAGTCATAACTGATCTTTCTTGCTGAAACCTTTGCTTGAGCAGTAGAAAATTTGGGGAAAATTGGAAGCTTCCTCAGCTGTTTAACTTCAACTTTGCTCAGGTTAGTACTTTTTAGTCTCATTTTGTTTGATGCGATATCAGTTTCATAACTCTTAAAAGCTGAAATGTTGCATCTTTGTCCAGTAAACTCCATTGTTTGACAACTTTTTTCCCTTTCTAGTTTTCTATTTCAACTAAGATTTCTTCATGTCTTTTTTGTTTCATATTGTAGTATTTTGACTCTAGTATAATTACAGTCTCTTTAGTATTAGTATTAATGTGTTGTGGCGTGGAGCTTCTGGATTTATCTTGTATATAGTTATCATTTTGATTAAGTTATCTGAACATAATTATCACTTGATTTCTTTGTTCATCGTGACTGAATGAGTTTGTGTTGTAGCTGCCTTAGAATTAGATTTTGTTTTCTGTGGTTCAGCTACTGTTTACCCCTGCTCTCTCTCTCTCTCTTTATTTGAAGTTGTGAAAAAATGCTAAAAATCCCTCTCTTATTCATGTCTAAAATTTCTGCAAAATAGTGGCATACTTTGTTAATTTTGTTTACTGCTTTGCTCATGTTCAAAATGTTCAGTTTCATTCCATTAATATATGTGTCTACTACTGCCCTTTTCTTAGTGGTATGAGACATTGATTCTGCATTTTGTCATTGTTTGTGGATTGCTATGTGTTAGGAAGGAAATTTGTTTTTGAAGGTGGTGGTTTACTTCATTTTAAACTAGTTTTCGCCTTACTCCTTACTTTTTGAATTTAGTTTACCCTCATATATGAAATTTCATATTGCATTTTAGACTTAATAATATCAACTCCAATAGTCTACTCCGTTTTTTGATTGATAATCGCTTCCTTGTCATTATCTTTGTCTAAGTAATTATGTCCCAAATCCACCTGATTAATTCACTCCCTCAACACCTGATTGAAGACATACGAGTCTACCAGAGCATCTTCAGCTATCTGTAATAGGACAGTAAAGAAAACGGTGCTTGTTGTGTCTCTTCCCCCATAATACCTCTTCTCTATAGGTTGTCGTGGGCTTAAAAGACATGTTTTTGCAACCAGCCATCGTCAGCTTGTTAACATAGACACCTGCATTTTAGTTTGGGGCTGGCTGTTTTATTGATTCACACCTCAGTATTTGAATTGTATTTTAGTTTGAAAAGTGCTAAACAAGACTTGTTATGTGGATGGGTAATGAGACGTGATGGTTCTCAACTCACTTCATTATGTAGCTTATAATTCACTATATATACGTGGTTTATGCAAGTTTATCCATCAATTTTCAGTGTTAGTTGGTGACTCCATCACTTTTATCACTTAAATGTATGGCCTCACATTTTTAACCTTACCTATTGTTATCTCTGTTGCCTTTGAACTGCACCTTGGTTACAACTTATGGGACCTCTAAGAATATCTTGAAATTTTTCTCTTGCTGTCCTGTGCTTTGGCCTGAAGTGGACTACGAAATTCTGAAAGTTTTTTTGCCGTTAAATTTTGATTTGTAAACTGTAATCTGCAATCTACAATTTGGAACCTACAATCTTGAACTGTATTCTGCAATCTGGAATCTGGAACCTGCAATCTGGAATATAATCTGTAATCTGCAATAATCTAGAATCTGAAACTGTAATTTGTAATCTGCAATCTGGAATCTGGAACCTGCAATCTGGAATATAATCTGTAATCTGCAATAATCTAGAATCTGAAACTGTAATTTGTAATCTGCAATAATCTGTAATTTGTAATCTGCAATCTGAAATCTGGAACCTGTAATTTGGAACTCATGTAATCTGTACTCTGCAATAATTTGGATTTTGGAACTGTAATCTGGAACTCAAAAAATATGCAATCTGCAATCTGAAACTGCTGCAATCGGCAATCTGGAACTTCTTGCCTCTTCTATAATGTACTGTTGCAATCTGATTTGTTGTACTTTTAAATGTGTAGGGAAATGGAGGTGATCAAATTTGAAGGGTCGCCACAAGTCAATTTGATCTCATTGAAGTTGATGATGAATAGTTTTTGAACTATTGTAAAAGTTTGAATACATTATGTTTGATTTTGTGAAATATATTCATTGCTAGAATATATTGAACTATTGTAAGAGTACTTTTTGAACTATTGTAAGAGTACTTTTTGAACTATTGTGTACACATATTTAGAATATTGATTTATAAGTATGTGTATGTGTATGTGTACACAAGACATACTATCTTTTGAAGTTTATTGCAAATCTATATATTTGAATTACTTATGAGCCAATTTAATGCTTGAGATTATTTATTGCAAAATAATATTGGTGTTTTTTAATTAGAAATTGTTGCATATAAATATTTTATAGCCAAAATGATATGGCCACATTTAAAAGTGTAGCCATAGGACTGTAAATTGTGGTATGCACATGGGCAAGGACTACACTTCAAAGTGTTGTCATACATTAGATAGAAAAGGCAACACTTACAAATCGTGGGCAATAAGGAAGCTAAGGCTACGCTTAAAAGTGTAGCTGTATGAGATAGAAATGTTGCTATTTGAGGTACATAGAAGCGTTGCCATTTTGCCTTTTAGGCTACGCTTTTAAGCGTAGCTGATAAGGCAACACTTTTCAAGTGTTGCCTAAACTCAAAGGTAACGCTACTTTCAGGCACCCCTGGAAAAGTGTTGCTTAAAGTCCAAAAGTGTAGCCTTTTATCAAAGGCCACACTTTTTGCTAGTTTAGGCAACACTTTACTGGGGTGGCCGTAGGCCTAAAATGGTGTAGTGATTGTTGGCCCCAAGCGAACCCTTGGCTTGGCTTAACTCATAGCGGAAGACTTAATAGCATTAATACAAGGATTTAAATGTACTTTAAAACAACTGTCTCAAATAAACTTAGAATGTCTTAGGATAAACATTCAAACTTAGCCAAAATGGCAACTCAAGTCTTAACATAGGAAATAACAATGTAAAGACAAAATGAACTACTAACTATCTATGAAGCCTCTAAACTAGGAGGGATGTCGAGACAAAACCCCCGATCATCCTAACATCTAAAATAAACTACTAAAGAAATAAATAGGGAATCCTCCGAAAGCAAGGAGGCTCACCAACTAACTCAGAGATGCTTAACTGGATAAACGAAGCGTTGGATGTTGATCATGATTACCTGTATCAGCATCATAATAAGATACAGGCCAACTGGCATCAGTACATTGAATGTACGAGCATGTGAGAGGAAAATTAAACATGACATAAGCTTGAAATGAATCTGGAAAGAATGCTTACCTTGGCTTTACTCAACTCAAATGCAAAGTTAAACAGCAATAAAGGTGCAGTTTATACGAATGCATTTAAAACAGTAAACAAAAAACTCAACTTAGATATATAATAATACTAGTATATGTGCCCGCGCGTTGAGCGGATGATTTAAAATGTAATAATTTTATAATTAAAAATAATTAATAAAATATATTATGCACTTAATAATATATTTAATTTGTTATAATAATAATAATAATAATAATAATAATACAAATCATTAACTTATTTATTTGAGCACATTGAATTAATATTATTAGTGCACAATTTATTTTAACTATAACTATATCAGCTACGCTTTTAGTTTTATAATATATCAGGTTAAATTCTTTGTAAGGATACTATAAATTTTATGATCATCTTATCTTTGATCAAATATCAAATGCTTCAAATATTTTTATTTATTTGTACTTTATTCTTTTCATATCGTTTGAATAAAAAATTATGTTAGTAATTTATTAATTCTAACATTCCATAAGAAATATTTGATATCATAAGATTA
>JAJOOF010003831.1:0-74392 GCA_029582545.1 Solanum lignicaule
TCGACACTAGCCTATTAGATAGTATCACACTAAATCTATGTTGATAATTCTTTTCCTGTTGATTACCTCCTTGGTCCGGCAAGTAGCAACAAGGCGAGTTCTAACGCGTGCACTCGTTAAAAAGACTTCTAAACGAAAGAATTATCAATGCATGCAACAACACTATTTAAGAATTTTTTAGTTACTATTCATACTTTGTTAATCGCTCATGGTTCCCACAACCCTAGTTGTGGAGTTTATTTACCTATAATTATTTGAGCACAATTCATTATTTTATATGAAAGAATTATGAACTTACGTAAGAAGAATAATAAACCCAGAAATTCAACTTGAATTGCAACAACAAAATCTTCAAAACGATCTTAGGAAATTAAGAATTGCTAAAGTTGCAAGTTAATCTCCCAAGTCAAGAACTAGAACAAAAAATAATAAAGTCTAACCCTAAAAAACAAGGTTTACATGTCCTATTTATAGGAAACAAGTACAAATTAAAAGGGAAACAAAATAAGGAAAGTTTGTTCAGGCACGTGTCTTCATTCCATGACACTGACTCACGGACCGTTAACGGATCTACGGTCCGTGAGTCCTGTCCGTCAGCCAGGACTTAGAAAGATTTTGAGCTTCCAAAAATCAGCTTCTCTGAAGCAAACGACGGAACTGCAGTACGGACCATAGATCGATCTACGGTCTGTCAATCCCTCTCCGTAGCTCCACACTTAGAATCTTCAAACATCAAGTACTGGAACCGTCGAAGTATCATTCTACGGATCAGCAACACGGTCCATAGATCAATCTATGGACCGTCAATGGCCACCGTGGTTCCACACTTGCTCAGATTTCCCCAATTTGCCTTGCCTACTGATCTACGGTCACCATCTACAGAGCGTCAATGGACCTACGGTCCGTAGATGCCTTATTCTGCATTTCTTGCAGCTGTCTCTTCACTTCTGCGCCTAAATATCTTTCCTGGAAAATATGATAAAAACACATAAAAACCAATACAAAAAGGCCCATGACACACACAACTCTTAAGTGAATTGTATTAAAAATATCATAAAATCACGGTATATCAAGCTTCTCTAAGCTAGGATCCTCTTGTAGCCGTGATTTCACTTCTACAACTAGAGATGATACGGCTCGCTCCTGATTTGTTACCCCATTATCTTCTGCCTATAACAATCTGACCCGCAAGCTAGATAACTAATGAAGATCTCACGCTTCGCAATACCTAAATAGGATATACCATCCATAGATCTTCGACTGAGGACATCGGCTACCACATTCGCCTTTCTTGGATGATATAAAATATCCACGTCATAGTCTTTCAGTATCTCAAGCCATCGACGCTGTCGCAGATTTAACTCCTTCTGTCTAAAGATATATTGAAGGCTTTTATGATATGTGAAGATGTCAACATGAACGCCATACAAATAATGTCTCCAAATCTTTAACGCATGCACAATTGCAGCCAACTCTAAATCGTGGGTTGGATAGTTCTTTTCATGCTTTCTCAACTGCCTTGAAGCATATGTGGTGACCTTAGCATGTTGCATTAGAACACATCCCAACCCAACACCAGAAGCATCAGAATACATCGCATAGCCTTCTGAAGCCTCTGGCAATGCTAGAATTGGTGCTGATGTCAACCTGTCCTTCAGATCCTGAAAACTATGCTCGCAAGCCTCAATCCATTGTAACTGAGCTGCATTTTGAGCCAACTTCATTAATGGGGCTGAAATTGAAGAAAACCCCTCTACAAACCTTCTGTACTACCCAACTAACCCTAAGAAACTACAAACCTCAGTCGGAGTCATGGGTCTGGGCCAATTCTTTACGGCCTCAAACTTTTGTGTATCAACCACAATGCCTGCATCTGATACAATATGGCCTAAGAAAGCTACAGAGTCCAACCAGAACTCACACTTAGAAAACTTTGCATAAGGTTCTCGGTCTTGAAGAACCTGAAGTACTGCTCGCAGATGATTTGCATGCTCAGCTTTTCAACGTGAATACACCAAAATATCATCTATAAATACAATTACAAACAAGTCTTAATACGGCCTGAATATACTATTCATAAGGTCCATGAACACTGCTGGGGAATTAGTTAATCCAAAATAGATTACCAAGAACTCAAAGTGTCCATATCTGGTTCTAAAAGCTGTCTTTGGAACATCTTTACCCCGAATTCGTATCTGGTGGTACCCTGATCTTAAACTAATTTTTAAGAAGCACTTACCAACCTGTAACTGATGAAACAAGTCATCAATCCTCAAAAGGGGATATTTATTCTTTATAGTGGCCTTATTCAGTTATCGGTAGTCGATACACATTCTTAGTGAGCCATTTTTGTTCGTCAATTACGAATAACACTTGCGCAGCCCATGGTGAAACAGAAGGCCTAATAAAGCCTTTATCCAGTAAGTTTTTCAGCTGATCCTTCAACTCCTTTAGCTCAGCAGGAGCCATTCTATAAGAAGGGATTGATATGGGTTGTCTGCCTGGTAGTATATCGATAGCAAAATTAATTTCCCGTTCTGGAGGGATACCAGGGAGCTCGTCTAGAAATACATCTAGAAACTCATTAACTACTGGAATAGACTGAAGAGTCAGTGGTTCTGCATCTATATCATGAATGTTAACAAGATTATAAATAAAACCCTTAGTAATCATCCTCATCTCCTTAGGATAAGAAATAAACCTACCTTTCGGTGTTGCTGTATCGCCTTTCCATTCCCGAACTGCCTCTCCCGAAAAGCGGAATCTAACAATCTTTGTGCGGCACTCAACATTAGCATAATAAGACGCTAATCGGTCCATACCCATAATGACATTGAAATCGACCATCTCTAACTCTACGAGATCTACAGATGTCTGATGGTATATAATTTCTACCGTGAAACCTCGATAGACTATTCTGGCAAAAATAAACTCACCAAATGGTGTAGATACAATAAAGGGTCGATCTAATGACTCTGCTACTATACATAACTTCCCTGTCACATCATATGCTGGTGTCTCTGAGTCCTGTCAGCCGGCTAGTGAATATGTACGGTTCTGTCCACCACCAGTACTGCTCCCTTTCTGCCGCCGCCTCTACCTTTACCTGCTGAAGTTTGGGGTCCACTCCCCATAGACTGTGCTAATGAGGAGGCACTTACTACTGACCTGGTCGGCTGAACTATACCACCCTGACCTATGGTCAGGTAGTTTCTCCACCCATGCCCCTCCTGTCCACAAGAATAACAACATGTGGAACACTATTTGCACCTCCCAAAATGCATGCTACCACAAGTAGCACAATGCGGCGGGGCTGTCCTAGCCTTGCCTGAACCCCTCTGCTGCTGAGAGCCTGATGCTCGTGAACCTCACCTGGGCCTGACTGTCCCTGATGATCAAATCTACTACCCTGGTACTGCTATAATGGAGGTCTAGGTGGCCTAATAGAATATTGGGGTCTGGGACCACCCTAAAACTCTCTCTGTGAACCAGCGGGCCTTGCCCTCTTTTGTCTCTCTCTCTTGAACCTCTCACTCATAAATGTCATCGATCATCTATGCCTTCTGCAAAGGCCTGAATTTGTGAGTTATCCATATTATCATTTAGTGCAGCAGTAGAAGAAGCGTCGATATAGTCTAAGTCGAGCCCTCACACAAATTTATGCACCCTATCATGCATCATATATACAAAGGCTGGTGCATATCTAGCCAATGAATCAAATCTCAGTCCGTACTCTCGGACACTCATGCTGCCCTGTCGGAGGTTCAAAAGCTGGTCCACCCGGCCATCCCTAATCTCTTGAGTCAAATAGTGATCTATGAAAGCTTCTATAAAGCTATCCCAAGTGGGTAGAGATGCATCTTTTCCCCTTTATCTCTCGCAATTCTCGTACCACAATACTGTAACATCACACAATCGAAATGCTGCTAACTCAACTAACTCAGTGCTAAGGCATGCATGACTCTAAAGATCCTATGAAGCTGATCAACAAAGTCTTGAGGGTCCTCTCTATGATCTGTCCCTGCAAACTGTGGAGGATTCAAGGCAAGAAATTCACGAACTCTCGAACTTTCGGGCCTTTCATAAGATCCGGTAATATCTAGCGCAACTAGTTGGCAGTGTGCAACTACTAACTGTGCTAACATACATACTGCATTCTTGAAATCTTGATAAGATGGAATATGAGGTACAAGAGGTGGTACAGTTGGTGGAACTAGAAGTCCTGTAGCCCTCGGAGGCTCCTGAAGCGGTGGAGAAGCTATAGGGGGCTGAGAAGATGTCTCCCACTAGGTCTCACAATGGGCTACCTCCACTTGTGGTACCATGCCGGTACCCTCACCTGCAGCTTTGTCTAGCCCCTGGCTAGTTGTGGTCTGTCTGGTGTCAGTCATTTCTATCTGCATACGAGTATCAATTACAAGCCAGAAACCTCAACCCTTAAGACACCACTATATACCATGAGGTGAGCAAAAGAAGGATAGTCATTCTAATATGCACGGTAGCTTCTTGCTTATCGAATGTGGTGCACAACACATTTATAAACAAGACTCTACTAGACACGGCTTCCAGACTCCCTACGATACGACATTGTTCTGATACCAAGTTTGTCACGCCCCAAACTCGAGGGGAACAACTGGCTCCTACTGCTAAAACTCAGGCCCGAGCCGACCATGCTGAATCATTTGCTACTAGCGCATGGAAGCCACAGGTAATCAAGACTAAGCCCTCGGCTGGCAAGGCCCCTATAAACTAATTTATAAAAGAAATAGCTACTCCCAGGAGATCATATAAATAAATAGCCAACTAGCACATTAGTCCTGATTGGGCCGTCGAGGCCACTATGATATCTATACCAAAACTAAAAGCAGCTATATATCAATACAATACATCAAACAACACACACGCTTCAGCAAACCAACAACCTAGGCCAGTATGGCCATTAAGTAGCTATACACCCGACACACTAGTCGAAAACCCTCTAAGAGTAGTAAATATTGGTGGGATAGGGCCCAAGCTTACCAATACAGATATATACAACAAAAGGTAACAAACCTACCAACTCTGGAAGCTCCGGAGGAAAGGAGATAGTCAATCGGATAAAAGTCAATCCTTCTACTGAGGAGGTCCACTAGGGCGTCTGTTGGGACCTGTATGCATGAATGCAGTCCCCCCCAAGGAAATGGGGCGTCAGTACAAAATAATGTACAGAGTATGAAAAGCTATAGATTAAGTGAGCAAGTATCATAATATACCAAAATCAATCACGTAAAGAAATCAAAATTTTAGGTAAGCATGTTAACCCGCTATTGAATCTAAAAATACAAAAATTAATCAAACATCAACCTAACCAAGCACCCATAAGCTCGGCAAGTACAAACAACATACCACCTACCAAGGCCCCCATAAGCCCAGAAGGTGCCAAATTAATCTACATACCACTATTAGTAGCTCCTTGTTTTAGTAAGAAGTCACATAGCCATTTTTGGCAAAATATATTACCGTAGGCAGCACATAGCCCTCATAGGCAACATCATAGATCTGTGGGATGCACATAGCCCTCTATTGCATCAACATAGCCCTGTCGGCAATACATAGCCCTGTTTGGCGTCAAAATAGCCCCGTAGGCAACACATAACACTCTTTGGCATCAATATAGCCCCTTGGGCAACACATAGCCCTCTTTGGAAATAACATAGTCCTATTAGAAAACATCATAGCCCCCATAGGCATTTAATAGCTCAACAAGTAACAGCAATAGCCCCAAAGGCAACAACAAACAATTGAATAGGCTGAAGGCAAGCAATTTAGCTATAAACAATATATATGAATAATCTCCAGGCCGTTCCTAACTTAGGGTCATTCTTAATAGATTATGAGTCCCTAAAATAAGGGTTTATAACCACTCAATCAGCCAACCACTCACAATTACATCTACAAGATCACCAACGTTAACTACCTCTAAGGAAACATGTCGAACAAAGGGAACAACCTTAAGATACCTTTCCAATGAATGCTCTAAAAATCGTAGTTCCTTCATGAAACTTTCTCCTTATCTCCTAAGCTTCACAAACACTATATATACACAACTAGTACGCACCTATAAACAGTTCATAATTAATCTTAAATCGACCGATTTGCCATATTTCCCCAACTTGTCGAAACATCTATAGAAATTCATAATAACAATTATAAAAGAGTCCCGAGATGATTAGTTTAGATAACCAAGTGTAAACCTTAAAGAAACACCAATAACTACAAATTTATATCTTCAAAAACTAGCTCCAAACGCAGCTAATAGGAGGGAAAACCTATTTCCACGTGTATAGATCACGTTTCTAGGCACGGGGCCAACGTTTAATGGTAGAAATCATCAAAAATTAACCTTCATCATGAAAGAACCTCTCTTAAGCTTTATTTCTGGTTTGGAAGTGAAATGAAATGTTTTCATGTCTTAAAACGTTGAGTAAACCTACATACCACATTTTTTACCCGACCCGGATTCTTCCCCGGCAATTCGTAGTAAAACCCTCATCATTTTTTACTCCAATGTCGGTTGGATACGGGGCTTTGTGCTTTGCAAACTAGACTCATATGCCTTCGATTTAATAGGTGATAGGCCTTCTAACTATTTAAAAATTAGGAGAAAATATCCAAGATATTTGACCCAAATTTCAGAGAAATCTTTAAAAGGAACCTACGATAACTTTCACCAACTTTTATTTTTCCACTTGCCTAACTACAAAACTTGAGATACAACCATTGAACACTTAAAATATGACATACCACATCATTCTTAATTAAATACCTACCTTCCTTGTCTTTCCACAAAGATACGAGTTAATTTAAACGTTTTGAAAAGTCGGGGTGTTACATCGTTCCCCCCTTAGAAACATTCGTCCTTGAATGAAAACAGTTTAGTCACCCAGTTAAGTTCTTAGGAGGTTCAAAAATTTAGGCAGAATATCCTTTGTAAATGTGACTATCCAAGAACATGAAATGAAGAAATTCTAACCTAGGCTTCTCACAGAATGACATAAATAGCTAAGCACTATAGCTCCACAATAACAGTGCGAGCAAATATACAACGACAAAAACTATAATAATAACCAATAATATAAAAAAAATATTCAGATTGGTACCTAACCTCACTACACTAATATACACTGATATGCCATCACCCTGGGGTATGAAACAAGTGAGGATATTTGGACCTCATGCCAGCCTCAGTTTCCCAAGTCACCTCTTCTCTAATATTGTTTCTCCACAATACTTTAACCAAAGCCACCTCTTTGGTCCTCAATTTACGGACATGCCGATCTAATATGGCAATTAGAGTTTCTCATAGGACAGTTCCTCTATGATATGAACATCCTCAACCGGGAAAACCCAAGAAGGGTCTTCTACGCACTTCTGTAGCATCGATACATGTAAAACTAGATGAACAAATTCTAGCCTCGAAGACAATTCTAACTCATAAGCCACCCGACCTACCCTACGAAGGACCTGATATGGCCCATTAAATCTTGGACTAAGCTTGGCTTTTTTAACAAATCTCATAACACCCTTCATAGCTGAGAATTTGAAGAATACCCGGTCATCGATACAAAACTCTAAGTCCCTTCGTCGGACATTTAAGTATGCCTTCTATCGGCTTTGAGTTGTTATCAACCTCTCCCAAATTAACTTAACCTGCTCCACTGTCTGCTGTAATAAGTCGGGTCCAATCAACCTTGACTCACCTGCCTCGAACCATCGGATAGGGGTCCTACATTTTCGCCCATACAAAGCCTCATAAGGTGCCATCCCGATGTTCTAATGATAACTATTATTGTATGCGAACTCAATAAGAGGTAAGTGGTCATCCCAACTTACCTTGAAGTCTGGCATGCACTCCCGTAGCACATCCTCGAGTGTCAAAATTGTGCGCTCAGCCTGGCCATCTGTTTGGGGGTGAAAGGTTGTACTAAGATTAACCTGTGTCCCCAATCCCTTCTGGAAGGACTTCTAGAAGTTGGCGGTAAATTGTGCTCCTTTATTAGTTATAGTAGATACTGGGACGCCATGTAGCCTAATAATCTGTCTAATATAGAGCCCTGCATAGTCTTCGACCGTAAAAGAAGCCCTGACTGGTAAGAACTGGGCTGATTTTGTTAGTTTATCAACAATTACCCAAATAGAGTCAAACTTGCAATGCGATGGAGGTAACACTGTAATAAAATCCATATTAATTGCTTCCCACTTCAACAAAGGAATGACTATCTCCTGAACTAGCCCAATGGGCTTTTGGTGCTCAACCTTCACCTGTTGGCAGTTAGGACACTATGCCACAAACTCATCAGCATCCTTCTTCATCCCATGCCACCAATAGATCTCTTTAATATCACGGTACATCTTCGTCAAACCAGGGTGAATGGAATAACGGAAATAATGTGCCTCCTCCATAATCCGACGTCAATGTTCTGCAACATTTAGAACACACAGTCGACCGCTATATCTAAGGACTCCTTCTCCTACTATATCAAATGCAAAAGACTATTGATCCTGATCCTTGGCTCTGAGCTGGGCTCCTCCTGTAGCTGTGGTTTTACTTCTACAACTAGAGATGATACAACTATGTCCTGAATTTTTACCCCACTTTCTTCTGCCTCTAACAATCTGACCCTCAAGCAAGATCACCAATGAGGCTCTTGCCCTAGCTCATGCTTCGCAATACCTAAATAGGATATACTACCCATAGATCTTCGACTGAGGGCTTCGGCTACCACATTCGCCTTTCCTGGATGATATAAAATATCCACGTCGTAGTCTTTCAGTAACTCAAGCCATCAACGTTGTCGCAGATTTAACTCCTTCTCTATAAAGATATATTGAAGGCTTTTATTATCTGTGAAGATGTCTACATGAATGCCATACAAATAATGTCTCCAGATCATTAATGCATGTACAACTGCAGCCAATTCTAAATCGTGGTTCGGTTAATTCATCTCATCCTTTCTCAACTGCCTTGAAGGATATGCGATGATCTTACCATGTTGCATTAGAACACATCCCAACCTAACACCAGAAGCAGTACAATACACCGCATAGCCTTATGAACCCTCTGACAATGCTAGAATTGGTGCTGATATCAACCTGTCCTTCAGCTCCTGAAAACCATGCTTGTAAGACTCAGTCTACTGGAACTTAACTGCATTTTGAGTGAGCTTCATTAATGGGGCTGAAATTGAAGAAAACCTCTCTACAAACCTTCTGTAGTACCCATCTAACCCTAAGAAATTACAAACCTTCTGTAGTACCCATCTTTACGGGCTCAATCTTTTGTTTATCAACCACAATGCTTGTATCTGAGACAATACGGCCTAAGAAAGCTACAGAGTACAACCAGAACTCACACTTAGAAAACTTTGCATAAGGTTTTCGGTCTCGAAGAACCTGAAGGACCGCTCGCAGATGATTTGCATTCTCAGCTTTTGAACGTGAATACACCAAAATATCATCTATAAATAAAATAACAAACAAGTCTAGATACGACCTGAATATACTATTCATCAGGTCTATGAACACCACTCAAGAATTAGTTAATCCAAAAGACATTACCAAGAACTCAAAGTGTCCATATCTGGTTCTAAAAGCTGTCTTTGGAACGTCTTTCTCCCGAACTCGTATCTAGTGGTACCCTGTTCTTAGATCAATCTTTAAGAAGCACTTAGCACCTTGTAACTAATCAAATAAGTCATCAATCCTCTAATGGGGATACTTATTCTTTATAGTCGTTTTATGCAGCTTTCGGTAATCAATACACATTCTTAGTGAGCCATCTTTCTTCCTTAATTACGAATAACAGTAGCGCACCCTATGGTGAAGCACTACGCCATATAAATCCTTTATCTAGAAAGTCTTTCAGCTAATCCTTCAACTTATTTTGCTCAGCATGAGCCATTTTATAAAGAGGGATAAATATGGGTTGTGTACCTGGTAGCATATCGATAGCAAAATCAATTTCCCATTCTGGAGGAATACCAGGGAGCTCGTCTGGAAATACATCTAGAAATTCATTAACTACAGAAATAGACTGAATAGTCGGTGGTTCTGCATCTATATCATGAATGTGAACAAGATGATAAATACAACCCTTAGTAATCATCCTCATCCCCTTAAGATAGGAAATAAACCTACATTTCGGCATTGCTGTATCGCCTTTCCATTCCAAAACTGCCTCTCCTGGAAATTGGAATCTAACAATCTTTGTCTGGCACTCAACATTAGCACAACCAGACGCTAATCAGTCCATACCCGTAATGACATTGAAATTGACCATATCTAACTCTACGAGTTCTATAGAGTACCGACAGTCGATAATTTCTATCGTGCAACCTCGATAGACTCTCCTGGAAACAATAGACTCACCAACTGGTGTAGAAACAATAAATTGTCGATCTAATGACTCTATTACTATACATAACTTCCCTGCCACAACATCTGGTAATGTCTCTAAGTCCTGTCAGCCGGCTAGTGAATATGTACGATTTTGTCCACTACTAGAACTAGATGCTCCCTCTCTTCCTCCGCCTCTACCTCTACCTACTGAAGTTTGGGGTCCATGCCCCGTAGACTGTGCTAATGAAGAGGAACCTACTACTGACCTGGTCGGCTGACCTATACCACCCTGACCTATGGTCAGACAATTTCTCCACCCATGCCCCTCCTGTCCACAAAAATAACAACATGTGGAACCATGTCTGCGCCTCCCGTAATGCATTCTTCCACAAGTAGCACAACGCGGCGGGGCTGTCCTAGCCTAGCCTGAACCCTTCTTCTTCTGAGAGACTGATACTGGTGAACCTTCACCAGGGCCAGACTATCCCAAATGATCAAATATAATACCCTGGAACTGCTGTAGTGGAGGTCTAGGTGGCCTAATAGAATATCGGGGTATGGGACCACCCTGAAATTCTCTCTGTGAACCAGCGGGTCTAGCCCTCTTCTATCTCTCTCTCTCGACCCTCTCACTGATATGCTATAAATGTCGGCGAACTCAGACCTTGTTCAAAGGTCTGAATTCGCGAGATATCCATATTATAATTTAGTGCAGCGCTAGAACAAGCGTCGATATAGTGTGAGTCGAGCCCTAACACAAATCTACACACCCTAGCATGCATCGTATCAACAAATGTTGGTGCATATCTAGCCAATGAATGAAATCTCAGCTTGTACTCTCGGACAATCATGCTGCCCTGTCGGAGTTCAGAAACTGGTCCACCCAGCCATACCTAATCTGTCGACGCAAATAGTAATCTATGAAGACTTCTGTAAAGCTATCCCAAGTGGGTAGAGTTGCATCTTTTCCCCTAGATCTCTCTCAACTCTCTACCAAAATACTGCAACATTGTACAATCGAAATTTTGGTAACTCAACTGACTCAGTCACTGAGGCATGCATGACTCTAAATATCCTATGAAGCTGATCAACAAAGTGTTGAGGGTCCCCTATGCAATCTGTCCATATAATTTGTGGAGGATTCGTAAGAAATTCACGAACTCTCAAACTTTTGGGGCCTTTTGAAGGTCCGGCAACATCTAGTGCAAACGGTTGGCAATGTGCAGCTACTAACTGTGCTAACATACATACTGCACTCTTGAAATCCTGATTAGATGGAATAGGAGGAACTAGAGGTGGTACTGTTGGTGGAGCCGGAAGTCCTGTAGCCCTCGGAGGCTCCTGAAGCTGTGGAGAAGCTATAGGGGTCTAAGAAGATGTCTCCCCCTAGGTCTCACAATAGGATACCTCCACCTGTGGTACCTTGCCGGTACCCTCGCCTGCAGCTGTATCTAGCCCCTGGCTAATTGTGGTCTGTCTGGTGTCAGTCATCTCTATCTGCATACAAGTATCAATTATAAGCCAGAAACCTCAACCCATAAGACACCGCTCAAGTGCACGAGGTGAGCAAAATAGGGATAGTAATTCTACCATGCCAGGTAGCTTCTTGCTTATCCAATGTGGTGCACAACACATTTATAAACAAGACTCTACTAGACACGGCTTGCAGACTCCCTTTGATACGAAGTTGTTCTGATACCAAGTTTTTCACGCCCCAAACTCGAGGTGCGCAACTGGCTCCTAATGGCAAAACTCAGGCCAGAGCTGACCCTGCTGAACCATTTGCTACTAGCGCATGGAAGCCACATGCAATCAAGAAAACAAACAGGTATATCTCGGCTTAAAACTAAACCCTCGGCCGGCAAGTCCCCTGTCAACTGATCCATAAAAGAAACAGCTACTCCCACGAGATCATATAAATAATTAGCCAACTAGCACAGAAGTCCTTATTGGGCCATCGAGGCCACCATGATATCTATACTAAAACAAAAGGCAGGTATATATCAATACAATACATCAAACAACTTACAAGCTTCAGCAAACCAACAACCTAGGCCAGTATGGCGATAACGTAGCTATACATCCCACACACTAGTTTGCAAGCCTCTAAGAGTAGTAAAGATTGGTGGGACAGGGCCCTAGCCTACCCATATATATATATATATACAATAAAAGGTAACGAACGTCCCAACTCTGGCAGCTCCGAAGGAAAGGGGATAGTCAATCGGATAGAAGTCAATCCTACTGCTGAGGAGGTCTACTAGGTCATTTGTCGGGACCTGCATACATGAATGTTGTGCCCCCAAGGCAATGGGGCGTCAGTACAAAATAATGTACAGAGTATGAAAGTCTATAGACTAAGTGAACAAGTATCAAAATATACCAAAAGCAATTACGTAAGGAAATCAAAATTTTAGATAAGCATGCTAATCCGCTACTGAATCTAAAAATACAAAAATGATCAAACATCAACCTAACCAAGCCCCATAAGCTCATCAGGTACAAACAACATACCACTTACCAAGGCCCTCATAAGCTCAAAAGGTGCCAAATCAGTCTACATACCGCTATCGGTAGCCCCTTGTTTTTGTAGGAACTCACATAGCCCTTTGTGGCAACGATATATCCCCGTAGGCAACAGATAGACCTCCTAGGCAACATCATAGATCTGTTGGCTGCACATAGCCCTCTTTTGCATCAACAAAGCCATGTCAGCAACACATAGCCCTCTTTGGCATCAAACTAATCCCGTAGGCAACACTTAACACTCTTTGGCGTCAATATATCCCCTTGGGAAACACATAGCCCTCTTTGGAAATAACATAGTCCTATCAGACAACATCATAGCCCCCATAGGCAGTTCATAGCTTAACAAGCAACAACAATAGCCCCAAGGGCAACAACAAACAATTGAATAGGCTAAAGGTAAGCAATTAAGCTATAAACAATATATATGAACCACTCAATTAGTCATTCTTAACAGATTATGAGTCCCTTAAATGAAGGTTTATAACTACTCAATTAGCCAACCACTCACAATTACATCTACAAGATCACCAACATTAACAACCTAAAAGAAACATGTCGAACGAAGGGAATAACCTTAACATACCTTTCCAAAGAACACTCGAAAGACCGTATTTCATTCATGAAAGTTGTTTCTTATGTCCTAAGCTTCACAAAAACTATATATACACAACTAGTATGCACCTATAAACAGTTCATAATTAATCTTAAATCGGCTGATTTGCCATATTACCCCAATTTGTCGAAACATCCATAAAAATTCATAATAACAATCATAAAAGAGTCCCGATATGATTACCTTAGATAACAAGTCTAAAGCTTGAAGAAACACCAATAACTACAAATTTATATCTTCAAAAACCAGCTCTAATCAGAACTAATAGAAGGTTTTGTGCGTTGCAAACTAGACTTGTAGGACTTCGATTTAATGGATGATAGGCCTTCTAACTCTTTATATATTGGGAGAAAATACCCAAGACATTTGACCCAAATTTCAGAGAAATCTTCAAAAAGGAACTTACGATAACTTTTGCCAACTTTTATTTTGCCACTTACCTAACTTTAAAACTTTAGATACAACCCTTGAACACTTAAAATATGACATACCACATCATTCTTAATTTATTACCCACCCTCCTTGTCTTTCCACAAAGCTACGAGTTAATTTAGACGTTTTGAAAAGTTGGGGTGTTACATATATTTCTTTGGTTAAATTTTATATTGGTCCATAAGAATATATCCAATATATTAATGAGATTATTCTTTAAGTAAATAATTATTGTTGTCTTTTCAATTTAGACTCACCAAAAAACGATGCTAAGAACTTGATTAAAAGAAACGTGCTTTTACTATATTGCAAAAAATTTAGAACTTTAGAGAAAAAAAGTTATATACAAAACAATTGAGAAAGCACGCAGGAATTTGCAATTTACTATTATTTAGGTTTTACTTCTTGAACATGCTAAATTGAGATAAATTTGACCTACTGGACTATTCATGCGAAATAAAAATACAAGCACTAAAGTTTATATCCTTTTACATACCTAAAGAAAGCGAAAAAAAATAATATAGGAATAAAAGAATATGCATTATGAGAGGGAAAAAAAATTAAAATAACTTCAAAACATAATTTCAGAACAAGATAAACCCATGCTCATATCAAGCAAACCGTCATCCTGGCTGACTACAAGCGGAAGAGTAACTCAAGCATACAACAGCTTAAAAACTGAATGAAATTCATGAAACTCAAATACAAAGCTTTAACTCATACGATTTACTTTGAATATAAATAGAATATTTAACTAGGGAACAATAGGCAACTCAAGTCTATGAAAAATTTAGTAAGATAAATGAAAAAGACTTTTTAAACTCTATTGTCTATCTATGAAGCTTCTAAATTACAAAGATGGAAGTCCGGACAAGACCCACGGCATCTTGATGAAACTGAAGAGTAAATGAAATCCTCTGGAAGCATGGAGGCTCACCATAACTAACTGGAACTGCAAGTGATATCAACGTGTCACGACCCAGACCATCGTGAGTGGCACCCACACTAACTCTCCGGTGGGAGAACCACTACAACAACCCAAACCAAGCAACTATACCAAAACCAAGGCATTTAAGTTACAGAATCAAGTTAATGCTAAGGAAATAAATAAGGAGTTCCCATAAACTCCAACAAAAGTCTAACAACGAACTAAACAACATTTACGAACAATGAACAACTTCACATATCTCAAAATACACAATTATTACAAGTCATTGGTCCTTTCATGGAACTTAAACCCAAACAGTTAGCATACCGAAATGTGGTACCCAAACCAATGATTATGCTGGAACGTGGCAACCGATCCCATAATTATGCCTGAACGTGGCAACTGGTCCAAGTTAGTTATGCCAGAACGTGGCAACCGATCCATTCAACACACTACAATTACAATCACAAGTATATCCTCAAGATCATACAAATAAGTCATGATTTCATGGTAACTATCATTCATCTACCTCATTTACAACAAGTGTGATCAATAATGCAACATGCATATACATACATGTATCGTAATGAAGCAAGAACAAACATATATCTCATAATCATAAAATCACAACCATCACCGACCACGAAACAAGGTTGAAACCCTAAGAAACTTGATCCTTCCCTTTCCGAATTTGATCCGCTTATCTTGGTCTACAAACAATCAATATAATACAGGAATCAATAAACAATCACTAATTACCCGAATTACTAACAATTATATGGACCCTATATCAAACCCATGATCCCAATTATCTAAATTAGGGTTGTTTCCACCATAGAATCTAGATCAAAACCCTCCCCCATCAATATTCACCCATTCTATTACATTCTACGGATCGAAAAATAGATTCGGGGAGTGAAAAGCTTACATTTTGCCTCATGAATGGTGAAAGCGAGTAGGACTCTCATGGGGTTTGTTCTTTAGCTCTAAAAGTTGAAAAGTGCATAATAAGGTCGTTTAGTGGTTTATTAACGACCTTAAGTGGCGTCGAGGCCGCCACATCGACCCTCATCCCGCTTCAGCGGCCCCGCCAGAGCGGCCAAAAGCCCCGCCAAAGCGGGTTGCAAGAAATAGAGAGGTATTTAAAGAATTCCAAAAACCCTACTTCACAACACACCTCTAACTCATGAAGCTCATAAAATACCCTTCACTCTAGGATCGATTTTAAGAGTTCTACTCGCCCGAATTCAATTTTGTAAAGTCGTACAGGTTCCTTATCAAGTTATCTAACTAGTCATGCAATCAAAATCATAATTAACTCACCCGGTTGTGGCCATATTTAAACACACCTTAAAGACTTCAATTTTATCCAAATCTGGATTAGGTTGGGAAAATCCAAATACTACGAAAAAAGTTTTCCTGCCCCAAATTTTCCCCCATTGGCATTTCCATAATGACAGCAACGGGTCATTACAATAGATACTAATTACCCATCACTCATCCCCAAGTGACAAAACTTAGGAAAAATAGGCTAAGGAAAGAATGAAGCAGTACATGAATTGATGAACAATTGGGGATACTTGTCTCGCATGTCTCTCTTGGTTTCCCAAGTAGCCTCCTCAACTGGACGATGCTTCCATTGAACTTTCACGAACTTAATCTCCTTTATCCTGAACTTATGTACATCACAATCAAGAATTGCAACCGGTTCCTCCTCATATTGGAGGTCTTTGTCTAACACAATTGAGTCTCACTTAATGATGTAATCCCTATCACCATAATACCTCTTTAACATGGACACATGAAATACCAAATGAACACCCGATCGATTAGGAGGTAAAGTCAACCAATAAGCTAACGGTCCTACACATTCAAGAATCTCAAATAGACCAATGTATCGCGGACTTAGTTTGCTCTTCTTGCCAATTCTCATCACCCCTTTCATGGGTGATACCTTAAGAAAAACATTTTCGCCGGTTTGAAACGTCATGTCTCTTACCTTATGATCTGCATACTTCTTTATATCTACTCCGAGATGCTAAAAGTTTATCTTGAATACTCTTCACCTTATCTTGAGAATCTTTCACTAAATCAACCCGAAACCATCATATGGGTGATCTACATCCCCTCCCATATAATGCCTCAAATGGTGCCATATAAATGCTGCAGTGATAACTATTATTATAGGAGAAGTCACACAAATGTATGAATTTATCCCAATGCCCTCCAAAATCAAGCACATATGCCCTCAACATGTCTTCTAACACTTGAATAGTCCTCTCTAACTGCCCGTCTGCTTGTGGGACGAAGGTTGTACTAAAAGTCAGTTGTGTGCCCAATTCATCATGCAATTTCCTCCAAAACTTGGATGTGAATTGGGTACCACGGTCTGAGATGACATAGAGGGGCACCCCATGCAACCTCACTATCTCATTCAGATAAACCTTAGCCAATTGCTCAATATTATAATTTATTCTTATCGGAATAAAGTGGGCTGATTTGGTCAATCTATCTACCACTACCCAAATAGAATTAAACTTCCCCAAAGTCTTGGGAAGACCAACCACAAAATCCATGGTTATTCTTTCCCACTTCCATTTTGGAATTGACGTTCTTTGAAGCAAACCTGCAGGCCTTTGATGTTTATATTTTACTTTTTGACAATTTGGACACTTCGCTACAAACTCCGCTATATCTTTCTTCATGCCCGGCCACAAATAAATTCGCTTCAAATCTCGATACATCTTGGTCACACCCGGAAGAATAGAATATCACGAACCATGAGACTTTGCCAACAATTTCTCAATCAAGTCATCTACTCTAGAGACACATATTCTCCCTTTAAAATTGAGCACACCATCCACATCAAGAGTGGTCTCTTGTGCCTTACCGTTCGCAGTCTTCTTCCTAAGTTCCTCCAAATTCTCATCCTCAACTTGTTTGACCTTGATCTCTTTAATGAAGTTGTCCCTTACCAATACTATCTAATACCCTACCTCTTTCTGAGATGCGTAACTGCATAAACTTTCACTCTAAGGTCTAAATCTCCTTAGCCAAAGGTTGCTTGGTTACACTAAGCTAAGCTAAACTACCCATACTTACCGCCTTTCAACTCAAAGCATCTGTCACTACATTAGCCTTACCCGGATGGTATTGAATGGTGACATCATAATATTTAAGTAACTCCATCCACATTCTCTGTCTCAAATTCATATCCTTTTGAGTGAACACATACTGCAAACTACGATGATCAGTAAATATCTCACATTTAACACCATAAAGATAATGTCACCAGATTTTAAGAGCAAGTACTACTGCTGCCAACTCCAAATCATGCGTTGGATAATTTCTCTGATGCACCTTCAATTGACGTGATGCATAGGCTATAAGATTCTTATCCTGCATTAACACCACGCCTAACCTAGAATGAGAAGCATCACAATAAACTATAAAATCCTTACCTTCCACCGGTAACGCTAGAATAGGTGCGGTGGTCACGAGAGTCTTAAGCTTTTGGAAGATCTCCTCACATTTTTTAGTCCGTTCAAATGATATATCTTTTTTGGTCAAATAAGTCAAGTAAGTGGCAATAGAAGCAAAGTTCTTCACAAATCGATGATAATAACTAGCGAGTCCCACAAAACTCCTAACTGCAGTCACAGAACTTGGTCGAACCCAATTCTTAACCACCTCAATCTTTTGAGGATCTACCATTACCCCTTCTTTCGAAACTACATGCCCCAAAAATGCAACAAAATTCAACCAAAACTCACACTTCAAAAATTTAGCATACAACCTTTGTTACCCAAGAACACCCTAAACAATACGAAGATGGTCGGCATGTTCTTCCTCATTTTTCAAATATACCAAAATATCATCAATAAAGACTATGATGAAAGAATCAAGAAACGGCTTGAACACCCCATTCATTAAAATCATAACAGTTGTAGGCACTTTGGTTATACCAAAAACTCATAGTCCCCATAGCGAATACTAAACGCCGTCTTGGGCAGATCCTCAAGCCTAATTTTCAACTGATGGTAGCCAGATCTTAGATCAATCTTGGAGAAAACCGATGAACCTTGCAATTAGTCAAAAAGATCATTTATTCGAGGCAAAGGATACTTGTTTCGAATAGTGACCCTATTCAATTGCCGGTAATCTATACACATTCTCATACTACCATCAGTTTTCTTAACAAACAAAACTGGAGCACCCCATGAGGAAGCACTAGGACGAATAAATCACCTATCAAAAAGTTCTTGGTTTTAGCCTTAAGCTCTCTTAATTATGTTAGGGCCATGCTATATGGAGGGATAGAAATGGGGTGCGTACGACGTGCTAAATCAATGCAAAAATCTATATCTCTATCCAGAGGCATACCAGGCAAGTCACTAGGAAACACTTCTCTAAATTATGATACTATAAGAATAGACCCAATGGATGGAGATTCAATCTCAACATCCCTAATATGAGCCAAATAAGCCAAACAACCCTACACTATCAATTTCTTAGCCCGAATGGAGGATATGGTCTTAGTTCGCTTAGGCCTGTACACCCCTTCCCACTCTAATTTTTCCCTTCCTAGAATTTCTAGAGTTACGGACTTAGTATTACAATAAAGTACGGCATAATAGGGGGACAACCAAGTCATGCCTAAGATTATATCAAAATCACACATATCCAAAACCTCCAAATCAGCCCACGTATTAAAACACATAAATAAAATAGGACAAGCTGTCACACCCCGAGCCTACACCCTGGGCGGACCGGCACTCGAAGACCATTGCTGGCCCCAAGCGAATCCTTGGCCTGGCTTACTTAACTCAGCGGAAAACTTAACTCAACAGAATAACTCCATGAAATGAAAGGTCATAAAACCACCTAACTGATGAAAACTGGCCAAAAAGGCAACTCGTGTCTCAAAATAGAATATTTATATATATATATAGATGAGAGACTCAATACTAACTGACTGACTGTCCATGAAGCCTCTATAACACTGAGATGGATGTTAGGACATACCCCGCAACATTCTAATAAAGTAAAACTAGGAACACAAAATAACAGAGTCCTCCGGAAGACAAGGAGGCTCACCGCTGACTCTAGAGTGCTCAGCTAGATCAATGGCGTGCTGGATGGTGATCCTGGGTACCTGCATCTGCATCATCATAAGATGTAGGCCAACTGGCATCAGCATATTAATTGTACGAGTATGTGAGCTGGAAAGCTAAACAACAACTTAAGCTTGAAAGGAGTACAAAGGAACACTTACCTTGGCTCTGTTCAACTCATGAATAACCGAATTCAATATAAAGCAATAAGAAACATGCAATATAGAAAGTTTGTAAAACAGTGTAAACAACTTAGTTCGTTAAGGATAAAACGATAACAAACTCAATTTTACTTATATAAAAGTAATATAACTTTAGTGGGAGGTTCTTTAATCGACAACCACCACTATGAGCCTTAGTGATGATACAACATTTTACCTCACGTTGCCCAAGGACCATCCTATACCTTTCTGTTATATACAACCTTACTTAACTTAGTGGATCCACTAGCTTAACTTACATGATCATCTAAAAAGAATGACCCGTTAGATCCCATGTTGGCTACATGGTTCTTATGGAAAGTTGAGTTAATATGAACTTACATCCCCAATTAGGTGCTCAATACTACTCCCAAAAATACTTTAGCTTATAAGGGTTTTAAACACATCTTTCTTTAGTTATAGATAATTGCTCAAAGCTTAACCCAAAGGCTCTCTTGGAAAACATAGTTCCTTTCTTATTCAAATGTGAAAACATTTATAAACTTCTTTGGGAATACTTAGTTCCCTAATAACTTTTGAGAAATGAACTCAACTTTATACTTTGCTTGAAACCTGAGCCTTAAAACGAAGTTTAAACATTCATTAAAGACTCTTGAAAACTTAAAAAAAACTTTCTTTGACTTACTTCATAACTTCTAGACTTGACTCTAATTTCACTTGACTTTGATCTTAACTTTCCTCGAATTGGATTATGGATTCAAGGGTAATGATCTCATGTTTATGGATGAGTTTGTGATGTTTAGATGTACCTTAGAGTGTTGAAATCAACTAGAAAACATAGGTACACCATCAAGGAACATGTATGAAAAAGTGGAGAAGGAATGGGGAGGATTGGCGTCCTTGGAGCTCTGAGAGGCGCGGGGCGCCAGCCCTCATGTTTCAGAAAAGCTGTTGGGGCACTATGCATGGCGCGCCACCCCAAGGGGGTAACTTTAGAGCCCTTTTTGGGGTGCGCTGGCTGGCGTGACCCCCCTTTGCCCCATAAAATCCAATTTTTCCCCTTAGTTTCTCCAACTCTAAACCCTCTCAACAACAAAGGTTCTTTCCCCAAACACTCATAATCATTAAAACCCTCAATATACAATAAATTCAACTAGAAATTCCATCCGAAAACATGTACCAAATCAACAAGAAACTTCAACAACACAACCACACGAATTGAACAACCACGACCAATCTTTTCTCGGAATTTAAACAAATATGGCATGTGGGGGAATGAACCAACCCAACACTATGATCTCACATACCTTATTAGGAATCACCCCCGATGAAAACCATGACGATCTTGATGAACTTTGCTTTTTCTTCTCTTTCTCCTCTTCTTTCTCTCTTCACTCACAATCCTAACTCTCACTTTTAAAATGGAAAAATTGAATTAAAATCAGTCTAGACCCTTAATATAGCCAAAATAAATGGTTAGGGAAAAGACCAAAATACCCTTACAACTTCGGACTAACCTGCCCTATGCCAACAACATAATTCACTCATACGAGCTCGAAATCGAGAAAACACGGCGGCGTTGGAAAGATCATTCCAAGGGCTTTCCAAACATAACTGGAAATACACCTAACTCATCTTGAGCTAGGAGTTATGACCGTGTGAAGTTGACTAAAAACTCATTTTTTCCATAACCAAATTTCCAGATTTTGAATTCTTTCCAAAAAGGACTATTTCCAATTACAAGCTTCTTCATAGCTATTTTAAGTTGCACTATGTTACAATATCTCCCCCTTGGGAACATTCTTCCTTGAATGAGGTTACTCTTACTAGGCTAAGGGTGTAACATCAAACACAAACACCCAACAAGCAAGAATGCAAACAACAACAACAACTTGTTCAGTATAATTTAGAGAGCACTAAGAAGGAAATTAGTACCTTGATCTGCATTTCCTCTAGATTCAAAGAGATGTGGATATCTCTTCTTCATGTCCGCTTCAGCTTCCCAAGTAGCTTCCTCAACAAATTGGTTCCTCCAAAGGACCTTGACTGAGGCTACCTCTTTTTTCTCAATTTGCGAATTTGGCGATCTAAAATCTAAACAGGAATCTCCTCATAAGATAAGCTATCCTTGATTCTAATACTTTCAGTTGGTAGGATAAATGAAGGATCGCCTATGCACTTCTTCAACATGGACATGTGAAATACCAGATGAACCGCTGCTAATTCTTGTGGTAGCTCCAACTCATAAGCAACATTGCCAATCCTCTTGGTTATGCGGTAAGGTCCAATGTACCGGGGACTAAGTTTTCCCTTCTTACCAAACCTCATAACTCCTTTCATGGATAAAACTTTCAAATATACCAATCATCTACTTCAAACTCTAACGCCCTTCTCCTAACATCAGTGTAGGATTTTTGACGACTTTGTGTCATTTTCAACCTCTCTTGAATCACTTTCACCTTCTTCATAGCTTGGTGAACTAAATCTGGTCATATCAATCCTGCTTCACCAACTTCAAACCATCCAATAGGAGATCTACATCTTCTCCCATAAAGAGCTTCATATGGAGCCATCTGGATGCTAGAGTGATAACTGTTGTTGTAGGCAAACTCAATGAGAGGTAGGTGATCATCCCAACTCCTTTTGAAATCGATCACACAATCCCTCAACATATCTTCTAAAGTCTTAATAGTGCGCTCTGCATGTCCATCAGTCTGAGGATGAAATGAAGTACTTAAGTTCACCTTCGAACCCAAGCCTTTCTGAAAAGATTTCTAGAACTATGCAGTAAACTGTGCACCTCTATCTAAAATAATGGAGACTGGGACTCCATGAAGTCTCACCACCTCTTGAATATATAACCTGGCATAATCTTCTGCTGAATGGGTAGTCTTTATCGGCAGAAAATGGGCTGATTTTGTCATTTTGTCGACAATTACCCAAATAGAATCATGTTGTCTGTGAGACCTTGGCAACCCTGTGATGAAATCCATATTGATCATCTCCCACTTCCATTCTAGAAGTTCTATATTCTGCGCCAAACCACCGGACCTTTGGTGTTCAACTGTCACTTGCTGGCAATTTGGACATTTAGCAACAAATTCAGCAATGCCTTTCTTCATGCTATTTCACCAATAAACTTCTCTTAAGTCATGATACATATTTTTGGAACCCGGATGAATGGAATATGTGGAGCTATGAGCTTCTTCCATAATCTTCTGTTGGAGTCCATCCACCATAGGTACACACAATCTACCTTAAAATCTCAGTACACCATCTCCGCCTTGTTCAAAAGCTAATACTTTTTGCTTTTGAACATTTGCCTTCAACTCAAGCAAAATGGGATCTTGGTCTTGTTTCTCTTTCATTTCTGACACTAATGATGACTTGGCCCCGTTCGTCACCACTATTCCTCATTCTGTGGAATCCATAAGTCTGACTCATAGGCGTGCAAGTCTATGCACATCATTTGCTAACTCTCTCTTCCCTTCTTCAATATAGGCGGTGCTACCGATAGACAACCTGCTTAATGAATAAGCAACAACATTAGCCTTACCTGGGTGGTAAAGAATACTCAGGTCATAATCCTTGAGTAATTCTAACCACCTCCTCTGTCTGAGATTAAGCTATTTCTGAGTAAGCACATACTCAAGACTCTTCTGATCAATGAATATATCAACATGCACACCATACAGGTAATGATGCCATATCTTCAAAGCGAATACTACAGCAGCCAACTCTAAGTCATGGGTTGGGTAGTTCTTCTCATGAACCTTCAACTGTCTGGAGGCATAAGCTATAACCTTGCCATTCTGCATTAAGACACAACCAAAACCAACTCTAGATGCATCACAATACACCACAAAACCTTGAGTTTCATCTGGTAAGGTCAAAACTGGGGCAGTAGTCAACCTCTTTTTCAATTCCTGAAAGCTTTTCTCACAAGCTTCAGACCATTGAAATTTCACTGTCTTCTGAGTCAACTTGGTCAAAGGAGATAATAGCCTGCTAAACCCAAGAAACCTCTAATATCAGTTGGAGATGTGGGTCTAGGCCAATTCTGCACGACCTTTATTTTCTGAGTATAAACTTTAATTCCATTACCAGATACAATGTGGCCTAGGAATGTCACAGACTCAAGCCAAAACTCACACTTAGAGAACTTGGCATACAACTCCTTGTCTTTCAAAGTCTGAAGAACTATTCTGGGATGAATAGCATGATATTCTTCATTCCTTGAATAGATTAGTATGTCATCAATGAAGGCGATAACAAACATATCTAAATAAGGTTTGAAAACTCTATTCATCAGGTCCATGAATGTTGCCGGTGCATTGGTCAAACAAAAGGATATGACCAAAAATTCATAATGACCGTATCTGGTTCTGAATGCTGTCTTTGGAATATCACATTCCCTTACTCTTAATTGATGATAGCCCGATCTGAGGTCAATTTTCAAAAAACAGGTGGCACCCTTTAGTTGATCGAAAAGATCATCAATCCTCGGAAGAGGGTACTTATTCTTAATGGTAACCTTGTTCAACTGGCGGTAATCTATACACATCCTAAGGAAACCATCTTTCTTTCTCACAAACAAGACCGGAGAGCCCCAAGGTGAGACACTTGGTCGAATGAAACCCTTATCTAGGAGATCTTTCAACTGCTCTTTCAACTCTTTCAACTCTGCTGGTGCCATTCTCTATGGCGAAATAGAGATAGGACGAGTATCTGGAAGGATATCTATGCCAAAATTTATTTCTCTCTCAGGAGGAATTTCGGGTAGGTCATCAGGAAAAACTTTTGGAAATTCTCTTACTATAGGAACTGACTGAATAGGAGGTATCTCAACACTAGAGTCATTAACTCGGACTAAATGATAGACACAACCCTTCGAAACTAACTTTCTCACCTTAAAGTACGAAATGAAACGACCCTTAGGCACTGCTGAACTACTACTCCACTCTATGACTGGCTCATCTGGAAACTGAAACTTGACCACTCGAGTTCTACAATCTATAGATGCATAACAGGCATGAAGCCAGTCCATCCTAAATTGGCATCGAAATCTACCATGTCTAACTCAACCAAATCTGCCATGATGCTTTTGTGATTGATAGAAACGGGACAATCACGGTAGACTCTTTCTGCTAGAATAGACTCCCCAATATGTGTAGAAACACAAAAGGGTTCACAAAGTCTTTCAGGAAGAACATCAAACTTATTTGCAACATAAGGAGTTACAAAAGATAAACTTGCTCCTGGGTCTAGCAAAGCATACACATCAAAAGCAAAGACTTTGATTATACCAGTGACGACATCTGGAGAGTTCTCTTGCTCATGGCGACTGGTGATTGCATAGAGGCGGTTTGCTCCTCCGTCGGTACTAAAAGTAGCTCCTCTAGGTGCCATCTTGTTTGGGGGAGCAACTGATGAAGTTTGGGCCCTATTGCCCAGATTTCCAATACCTTGCATGTTCTTAGGGCACTCCTTCATGAAGTGACCCTCTTCACAACATTTAAAACAACCTATTTGGCCATCAAGACATTTACCTGGGTGGGTTCTACCACACCTACCATATGCAGGGGTCAAACTACCTCTTTGTGCCACACTACCGGAAGACTGTGCTGGTCTAGCCTTGTAGTCCTTCGAATTCTTGCCATTATGTTCACCTCTGTATGTGGGTGCAGGTGCCCTAGCAGATGATGGAGCAGGTCCCATTTGCCTTTGTTGAAAGGACGAACGGTTAGCATTACCTTTCTGTTGCCCAGACTCATTACCGGTCTTAGCTTTCTTATTTCTGAACTCTTCCCTGTCCCTCAGCTTCTCTTCCTCGAGGTGCTGCACATAAACCATCAACCTTGATATGTCCATGTCCCTGATAAGCATTGCCGCCCTACCTTCCTTACTCAATAGACGAGACAGTCTAACAACGAACAAGCTCATCCTACTCCTCATGTCCGCAAGTATCTCCGGAGCATAACGGGATAGTTGGGCAAACTTCAACCCATATTCATGAACACTCAAAGACTCCTGCTTAAGTGTGAGGAACTCACGTACCTTGGCCTCTTTCGATTCTCGAGGAAAGAAACACCCTAAGAAAGCTTCCTCAAAACAGGCCCAACTCGCAGGTGGTGCATCCTCAGCTCTGCCCCTTTTCCACTGGTCGAACCAAGTTCTAGCAACATCCTTCAATTGATACGTAGCTAGTTTAACTCCCTCAGTATCTACCACATGCATCACATCAAAAATCTTCTTCAACTCCCCAATGAAGTTCTCTGGATCCTCAGTAGTGCTCGAACCCATGAAACTCGAAGGATTCATCCCCAAGAACTCACGAATCCTTGAAGTGTCGGCTCCTTCATGTCGAGCTCCCCTTTGCTGCCCAATCTGTTTAGTTACAGCTTGACTCAGTATCCTAATTGCCTCTCTGAACTCAGCAATAGTAACTTCCTTTTGAGGTTACACTTCAGGTGTATAAGGTAACTCCTGCTCCTCAACATTACGTCTAGCATGATGCCCTATAAAGGTTCTTCATGGAGGCATGATTATCTGAAACATGCGTAGGCACGAATTTGAAAGAAACTTTTTAGAGATAAACTCCAACGCACAAGATGAATGTGATAGAAATGAGATAGTTCCTAAATGTTGCAGCCTCCTAATTATAGATGTGGCGCGCTTCACATCGATAACTAGGAATCTACAGATACGGCTTCATAGACTCCCTAGGACTCTTGAACTTTGTGCTTTGAAACCAAGTTCTTCATGCCCCGAGCCTACACCCAAGGCAGGACCGGCACTCGAAGACCATTGCTGGCCCCAAGCGAACCCTTGGCCTGGCTTACTTAACTTAGCGGAAAACTTAACTTAACAGAATAACTCCATGCAATGAAAGGTCATATAACCACCTAACTGATGAAAACTGGCCAAAAAGGCAACTCGTGTCTCAAAATAGAATATTTATATATATACATAGATGAGATAATCAATACTAACTGACTGACTGTCTATGAAGCCTCTATAAACTGAGATAGATGTTGGGACAGACCCCGCAACATCCTAATAAAGTAAAACTAGGAACACAAAATAACAGAGTCCTACGGAAGGAAAGGAGACTCACCGTTGACTCTAGATTACTCAGCTGGATCAGCGGCATGCGGGATGCTGATCCTGGGTACCTGCGTCTGCATCATCATAAGATGCAAGCCAACTGGCATAAGTACATTGAATGTACGAGTATGCGAGCTCAAAAGCTAAACAAAAACTGAAGCTTGAAAGGAGTACAAAGGAATACTTACCTTGGCTATGTTCAACTCATGAATAACCGAATTCAATATAAAGCAATAAGACACATGCAATATATAAAGTTTGTAAAACAGTGAGAATAGCTTAGTTCGTTAAAGATAAAACGATAACAAACTCAACTTTACTTATATAAAAGTAATATAACTTTACTGGGAGGTTCTTTAAACGACAACTACCACTATGAGCCTTAGTGATGATACAACATTTTACCTCACGTTTCCCAAGGACCATCCTATACCTTATCGTGATATAGGACCTTACTTAACTTAGTGGATCCACTAGCTTAACTTACGTGATCATCTAAAAAGAATGACTCGTTAGCTCTCATTTTGGCTGCATGGTTCTTATGGAAAGTTGAGTTAATATAAACTCGCATCCCCAATTAGGTGCTCAATACTACTCCCAAAAATACTTTAGCTCATAAGTGTTTTAAACACATTTTTCTTTAGTTTGAGATAATTGCTCAAAGCTTAGCCCAAAGGCTCTCTTGGAAAACATAGTTCCTTTCTTATTCAAATGTGAAAACATATATAATCTTCTTTGGGAATACTTATTTCCGTAATAACTTTTGAGAAATGAACTCAACTCTATACTTTGCTTGAAATCTGAGCCTTAAAACGAAGTTTGAACGTTCATTAAACACTCTTGAAAACTTAAAAAAAACTTGCTTTGACTTACTTCATAATTTCTAGACTTGACTCTAACTTCACTTGACTTTTATCTTAACTTTCCTCGAATTGGATTATGGATTCAAGGGTAATGATCTCATGTTTATGGATGAGTTTGTGATGTTTAGATGTACCTTAGAGTGTTGAAATCAACTAGAAAACATAGGTACACCATCAAGGAACATGTATGAAAAAGTGGGGAAGGAATGGGGAGGATTGGCGTCCTTGGCTCTCTGAGAGGCACAGGGCACCAGCCCTCAAGTTTCAGAGGGGCTGCTGGGGCGCTTTGCATGGCGCGCCACCCCAAGGGGGGTAACTTCATAGCCCCTTTTGGGGCGTACTGGTTGGCGCGACGCCCCAACCTTTTCCCCAGAAAATCGGACTCTTCCCCTTAGTTTCTCCAGCTCTAAACCCTCTCAACAGCAAAGGTTCTTTCCCCTAACACTCATAATCATTAAAAATCTCAATATACAATAGATTCAACTCGAAATTCCATCCGGAAACATGTACCAAATCAACAAGAAACTTCAACAACACAACCACACGAATTGAACAACCACGACCAATCTTTTCTCGGAATTAAAACAAGTATGGCATGTGGGGTAATGAACCAACCCAACACTATGATCTCACATACCTTATTAGGGATCACCCCCGACGAAAACCACGACGATCTTGACGAAGTTTCCTTTTTCTTCTCTTTCTCCTCTTCTTATTCTCTTCACTCACAACCCTAACTCTCACTTTTAAAAGGGAAAAACTGAATTAAAATCAGTCTAGACCCTTAATATAACCAAATGAAATGGTTAGGGAAAAGACCAAAATACCCTTACAAATTCGGACTAAACTGCCCTATGCCAACAGCCCAACTTCCAAAGGGCATAACTCACTGATACGAACTCGAAATCGAGCAAACTTGGCGGCATTGGAAAGATCATTAAAAGGGATTTCCAAATATAATTGGAAATACACCTAAATCATCATGATATAGGAATTATGACCGTGTGAAGTTGACCAAAAATTCATTTTTTCCATACTTAACCAAATTTCCAGATTTTGAATTCTTTCCAAAAAGGACTATTTCCAATTACAATCTTCTTCATAGGTATTTCAAATTGCACGATGTTACACAAGCATGATAGACCTGGGTAACTATGACTGACTTTCCAATTAGGGTAGAAACATGGATAGGGGCATAAAGTATATCACAAATCATATCAAACTCTGAGGTAAATTGCACAGATACATAAGAAAAAGTAGAACCCGGATAAAATAACACATTAGCCATCCATTCACAGACAAGAATAGTACATGTGATCACCGCGTCAGACAAGGATAGGTGCGGTGGTAAAAAGAGTCATGAGCTTTTGGAAGATCTCTTCACATTTTTTAGTCCATTCAAATGGTATCTCCTTTTTGGTCAAATTAGACAAGTGAGTGGCAATAGAAGCAAAGTTCTTCACAAATCAACGATAATAGCTAGCGAGCCCCACAAAACTCCTAACTTCAGTCACAAAACTTTGTCGAACCCAATTCTTAACCGCCTCAATCTTTTGAGGGTCTACCTGTAACATCTCGAATATTGAAATAACTAGGAAAGAGTTAAAAGTTGGGGAAAGAATCATTTTGGAAAGTATATGAAAGTCTGGAAAATTGTCAAGTATGTTGGTTGAATTTTTGGTCAACTTCAAGCAGCTATAACTCGGCGTTGATAGGCATGGCGTGAATTATTGGTTTCACCCCAAACTATTGATGGGTTTAAAAACATCCCTATACTTGACGAACTAAGCTTAAATACACCCCTCCTAAGCAACATGGCACAACAAGTGATTACACTCTCTTTAAGTGGGTGAAAAGTTAAAAAAACGAAGGGTCATGAACACAATAGGAAGAGAAAGAATATTATAGCATATCAAATTAAGCAATTAAAAAAGAGAGGAAAATTTTTTAAATCTTGTTTTGAGGTCGGTTTTAATGGAGGAGAAGTTAAATGGGAAGAAGAAGGGTATTGTAGCGGCTGGTAATTAAAAATTGAAGGAAATTTTTTTTAAAAAAAAAGATCTGATGTGGCATTTTTTAAAAAACTTTTCACACTCTTAAAGAGAGTGTAATCACTTTCTATGCCATGTGGCACGTGAGGGGAGTATTTAAGCTTAGTTTGTCAAGTATAGGTGTGTTTTTAAGCCTATCAATAGTTCAGGGATGAAACTAATAATCCGCGCCAAGTTCGGGGTGTTTTTAATACTTCTCTCTAAATTAAACAAGGGAGAAAAAAGAAGATAAATAACAACGACATTCATTTGAGAATAGTTAGTTCAATAGAAGATGATTTAATTAAGCAACTACGTATACGTATCTGTAATTTTTCTTTTGCGTGTATCCAATACTCAAAATAAAAGAATGAAAATAACTTTTTTTGCTATCTCCACCCAACATAAAAATAATACAAAAAAAACTAATGTGAACATGTAAGTTCATTTTAAGTTTGAATCCTTGATATCTTTATTAGGAATAAGAGATTTTAGAAAAATGAGGGAAATGAACAAGACAATTGGATAACTAATAGAAAAAATACATTAATAAAGAAAATTAATATTTTTTTAGATTGACAATCAAACCGGGTGAGTATCAATTTTAGTTAGATCTCCAATTATATATTGGGCTATAATAAATTGGGGGTTGATTTGAAATAGGTTAATAAGAAGATATCATGAAATTAATATTTTTTTGAATACTATTTTCAAGCTTATTCGGTCAAAATATGAATCATATGTAGTTTTCAATACTTATTTGAGAAGGGTTTAGATTCAAACCAATAAGATTAGGCAACATAATAAATAAATATTCAATAATTTTACTTTAGAGTAGTTGTTAAAAATAAGGGAAAAAATGAGCCACATGTTTACATCAAGGATATTTAGAGCCAAAAGATTAACTTCATGGATAATTGAAGCTCAAAAGATGGATGGAGGGTAATTTTGTGCCAATTCAAACAGTTAAGGGGGGATTTTAGACCATTCTTCGTAGTATTGGATATTTATATAATTATATGTTTTATAACATTTTATTTTATAGAGGGGTAAAAACGCAATGTAACTTTGAAGTTAGGAGCTTCCACTAATAATGAAGTATATAGCACTCCTTATGGTTGAGCACATGGTGATAGTATTCTTTTTTCCTTGTTGTACATGTATAGGAATAACAAAAATGCAACTCCATATAGGATTCTTCTTTAAAGTATTAATTATGCTATTTTCTTGCTCCAATAGCAAGTTAAACAAAATATTTGGACACCAAGGTTAAAATTAGTGGCACATAGCAATGTATAAAATCATTTTTATGACGATAGTGTCCGGACGCACTTGCACATTCCAATGTGTACTTGTTATCTCTCATATGCATAGGGTAACTTTGTAATCAACGTTTAAGCAGATTGGAATCATCCAATGTCTTTTGCTTCCAACTAAGATTTTGAACTTGCAAGGTACCAGGGTTAGTTGTAAATTGTAATGATCCAGAAAATAACTTCATGAAAAACATTGTCCAAAATTTGAAGAATTAAAAGAATCCTACATGACATTAGAAATAGAGTAGGATATGGACTGCCACAACATTCGTTAATAGTAGCTAATTGAGCACTGAACAAGGGTTCCAAAAATATGCAAGACATAACATATAGTTATAATCATTAGAAAATATGGTTGCATATCATGTCCATCAAGAAGAATAAAAAGCACAACAACAGCCATATATGGATATATCAGCCTAACAGATACGCTCAAGTAAATCTGAGTAGTATTGCTAAAGGTAAAAAACCAATAACACGTTTTATTTGCTTCATTAACTTATATTTCAATTTATGTTTTAATGATGAAACTAATCCCTAATGATCTGTGCAAAATAAAAATAAAAATAAGACACCCAAAATCTATGAAAAGAAGGCATATATCTAAGAAAGGAAATCACACACTTTCAGAATGAAGGAAGATTGACAAACGAGTATAACATAATCAAGGAGATTGATTCACGTAAAGATGGAAATAAGAAGAGCCAGCAGCATACCACAAGGAAAGCACACCCTACCAGAACAAAAGGATGAATGACTTGTTTAGTTTCAACAAGTGTTTTTTGTATTTGGGGACAATAGGAAGCACTGAAATAGACAAAACTTAAAGCATGATAACCACATTTACTCACACACTGAAATATCTTCCTCTGATACAGATATTCAAGTCAAAGTGATAGATCAACACAAAAAAAGATGATGAAAAGGTAGAAAAGTTACCAGTTTTCCTTTTTGAATCCATCTTGAATGCACAGTCCTTTCTTAAGTTGTTATGATTATCAAATGTAAACCTCAAATTGAAAAAATATAGCATTGTAAGAAAACAAAGTACAATTTATCAATTAGCTATACCTTTGCCTTGATTGATTCAATACAATGCAACAAATCTTTTCCACTCCCTTTTTGTGAGCCACACAAAACACCAATGCCAACATTCAAAATCTTTTCGATGTCAGCACGAGAAGCAACATAAGTGTAGATGCTTAAAAGCTTCACAACATGTGAAAGAAAATTCATCTTTAAATCACAGTATTGAGAGAAATACTCTACATCTAAATTGATGCTTTCTCCGACAGTCCCAGCCACGTAAGCCCGTAAAGCACAGTCTGTTGACACCCAATTTTGACCTCACATTTTTAAAATTCATTCTTCTAAGTTTTATTCATTAAATTGTTCAAAATACATTTTTTTTTATAAATTTAATTAAATTTATCGAAACTTTTGCTTATTTCTCAAATTTTATGATTTTTATCGATTAATTTTGGTTACATGATTTTGTCACAGTTAGTTAAAAATGTTAAGAATATTGTCTATATTTGATTAAATCATTTTTCTTTGTTAAATTTTTATTTTTACATGTCATTAATTACTTTTTGTTAATATTCATTTTAGTATTTTTAACATAGTCTAAGAATATTTTGAAATACACCTGTTTTATTAGTATAAATTTTAAGAATACCATGGTGTAATAGTGAAATTACCTTCTATCCCTACTCTTTTTCCAATTACATAAATCTCATATTTTTTAGCCATTCCTGATACATAACTACGGATCATGATACATTATTGTTGATACATTATGTATCCATCTGTGGCGCTTATTAAGGAAAAATAAACTGAAAATCAAGTTAATATCCCATAATATCCATCTTTTAGGCTAATTAAGGAAAAAAAACTGAAAATCAAATTAAGATCCCACAAATTGTATTATTCCATTCCAGATTACTGTCAAAGATGCAGTCATATAACATAAAGGAACCAAAACATTCAAAATTCAAATTTCTTCTCCCTTTTCATTGAAGAACCGTTCAAATTATGAAGCAAATCTCCTGTCAAAAAAATTGATATAGAGCAGAACAATGATTCTGACCGACCTTTGCCTGAGAGTGCAAAAGGTGGTAGTAAGGGTCTTTCTGATTCCACCCTAGAAATATCTACATGTGAAATTGATATTTCTCTTGCTATGTAACTTAGTTCAAATTTTCTTTGCCACATAGATTTATATTGGAGCAACTGAGTACATCAGTTAATTCAAAAGTTTTTTGATTGATTGTATACTAAGTGCAAATCATTGTTAGAGTTGTATCTCTTTGTGGTTCCTTCATACTCCATTGACAAATCCGTGGTTGCAACTTTTCAGTTTTATATGCATCATTTCAATGAAGAATGCGTTATAATTTTGTTTTTATGAAATAACTAAATAACAGGTTAGTGGCTATTATATTTAGATCTCAGCAACATGTATTAATCAATTATTTTTTATTAAGGAGCTTGTTATTGTCTATTGTCATATTTATTGTGTCTTGTTGTTGAAGTTTATCTGATACATATAGTAAAGTGTGTACAAGAAGATGTATCAGATACTTATTGTATTAAGTCTATATTAAAATAAGTGATTAATGTATCTTGTTCATTTTTGCGGCTCACTTTACTATATTTTTGAATGATACATGAGACATTAGCTGCTTTGTAGTGAATTATCATGTAATGTATCGTTAACTTTTAAATGTTTGCAGGTTGTTACATCTTCTGAATTTTGTTTTTCAGTGTATGAAGGTTGACAAATATACATTGTTTGCCTTGAGCGAGAAATATGTAATTGTGGAAGATTTCAACTTTCACGAGATACTTTGTGCGTACACATTTATTGTTTTAAAGAGAAAGATCTGATTGTTGATGTTTATCAGATAGATGTAGTAAAGTGTATACATGAAGATGTATCAGATACTTATTGTATTGATTTTATATTAAAACTAGTGATTAATGTATCTTGTTCTTTTTTGCGGCTCACTGTACTATATATTTGAATGATACATGCGACATTAGCTGCTCTGTAGTAAATTATCATGTAATGTATCTCTAACTTTTAAATGTTTGCAGGTTGTTGAATCTTCTGAATTTTCACTGTCTGAAGGTAGACGAATATACATTATTTGGCTTGAGTGAAAAATATGTAATTCTGGGAGATTTCAACTTGACGAGATACCTTGTGTGTACACAATTACTATTTTAAAGAGCAAGAATGTTACTGATCTATATCCCTACTGCTCTGATTACTACAAACTGGATGTATTAACAAACACATATGAAGTTCAAATGATTCCAATGCCAGATAAAAAAGATTGGTAAGTTCCATAATTTTTTTGGAAGAAATTGTGTTGCCACTTTTATACAAAAGGATGCCTAGATGATTAAGGAATCAAAGGAAATAAAAATAGATGAAAAGCTAACAATACACACAAAGTGTTGTGGACGTTGTGGACAAGAAGGTCACAATAGACGAACTTATACTTTCTTTTCCCAATATGGTTGAAACAAACTTTTGAAGAATGCGTTGATGTTCCAGTTTGATAATTTTCAATTTATAGGTTTTCCATTGATACAATAATCTACACTATAACATATTGTTAGCTTATGAACTTTTGATACAATAAATTGAAATGTTACTATTCAAAATAAAATTTTGTTCAACTTTGTGTACATTTCTGATTGATAATAATTTGTTCACATTGTTAAAATATAAAATTTTGTGAATCTGAAACAACATATTATGTTTTTGATACACTGTTTATATAATATATAATTTTATTTTTTATAATGCTGTATCTGAAACAACATGATTGAGAAAAGTTGTGTTTACTTTAATAAAGTGCATTTATGAATATATCACACTAAAGAGAAACCAATGTTATGGTATCTGGTTCATTATGTTATGAATTTGATACATGTTTTTAGGAATCCCGAAGTAAATTACATCTTGTCCTTACCTTTTTCCAATTTACAAAATTCCTTTCAAATTTGAGTCATCGGAATACATTACATTCATTCAGATACATAATAGTTGATACATTAGATAACTTGACATTTTAGATTTAAAAGGAAATTAAACGTAAAATTTATTGTCAGTTCCCCAAATCACACAAATCAATTTGATGTCAATCTCTCCCAAATCGTAACAACTTCAAACAATTCAAATTTCAAATTTTCTTCTCTCAAATCTCACCCAAATTGTAACAGTTTCAAAAAAAGTCAAAAACAGTAGCTATGTATCGGATACATTTAGTATAAATTAAAATTTATGTATCATGCCTAAAAAGTTAGTGCATGATACATTACCATTATCTTATTTTGTTTGAAAATACTGTGTTTTATAAATGATACATTATACATGTAATTATTCTCAATAACATTTTTTCGTGTGATACATAACATAGTGATGAGTTGATACAAATGAATATTGTTATAAGAATATTAGTATTTCTGTATCAACAATGATATTTGATAATGTCTACATATACATTACCTTCTAGTTGAATAAGTTTGAGTGTATGTATCTGGTAGTAAAAGATAATAAAATTTGTAATATTTATGTACCAAGTAAATAACTATGAACAAAATCTAATTTGCATTACAATAAATTAAGGTTATGTATCAAAACAAATATTTAAACAGGTGCATGATGAAATTGCAATGTATCATAATGTTAAAACAAAGACACCATACATTAATTTAAGTAACAAAAACAACTAGATACATTAAAAATCTGAACACATACGTATCAAAAAAAGATGAACAAAAAAAATTGAAAGAAAAAATCAACAAGCTTCAGCCAAGCAACCTCCCCCCTATCTCAAGACCCTCCCTCCATTTGCTCTCCTTCTCCGGCAAAACCCACACCCAGACATCGCTAAGAAACCTCGACAACCATCAAAACCCCCATTCTCTTTGTCTTCGCCAGTGAAGTAACGACACCTGAGAAGAGCCAACCTGAAACCACCTCAATTCCCCCACAAAACCCCAATAAATCCGTGGAAAACAAACCCACAACACCACTGTCTCCCTTCCTTTTTCCCCATTTTTGTGTCTTTTATTTGTTTTGCCGGTAGTCAGCAACTTCAAATATGAAGCATAGCTTTGTCGGAAAAAAACCAACAACACCATACTGAGCAGCCAGACCCCGCCACAAATACCATTGGCGAACCGTATTTGGCTCACTGCCTTTGTTTCATCTTCTTTTGTGACTCTGGTATCTCTATTTTACTTTGTTTATATTATTTTTGTTGTTAAGTTTTCACTTCAGGCTAGTGTTTCTCCAATAAACTCCATAAACGATGGGGTGCATTGATTTTATTCATTCTATTTCAGATGTTGTTTTATTCTTGTTGTGTTGTCGTATGACTGATTACTGTTGTTAGTAGCTTGATTTTGCACAATTTCTTTTTTCATTAATTATTATGTCATTCATCACTAACTTAGTAACTTTTGTTATTAATTTGATCTATTATTATATTGTTTAGTTAAATGTGTGTTTAAGTTCTCTACTAAATATGTGTCAATGCTATTATTTGATTTTGTTTTTATCATTTTGTCTAGTTTTAAAAATTAATTATTATTATCATACTGTAATGTTTCATTCTCAAAAAATGTGTGTATAGTTTCAGTTATGTTAATTTCGTCATATATTTTGTAGTTATTGCTTTATTTTATTCACAATCTTGTTACACTTTGATTTAGTGCATCCGTGAGTCATTTTGTTTACTGTTTTTTACTAATTTCATGTTATTTTAGCTTTGTGAATTTTGTATGATTTTGAATTTAAAATTATTATAAAAAATGACCAACAAAAAAATCTCTCAGTCAATTTTTGAGGCCTCCCCATTATTAATGAGGGAAATTTAGTTCAACTTTATATACATTACTAATAATGTAGAAGTTTAATTAATTACCACTTAATGTAAAAAGATGGACAAATAACTGTCCCTGACTTAGTGAAGTAATTGCTTCAAGTTATAAGATCTAGGGAAAGTGTGCATAATGTCGGCCGATCCTAACATCGGTTATGAAGAGCCGAACGACGAAGCCTCCTTCTACAATAAAGATGTCTCCGACGCTACTCTCCGGACATGAGTAATTTTTTTCTATTGTGATTTTTTGGCGAGTTCGGTTAGGAGACACAAAAGAGAGACGCTTTCTATCAGTCGAAAATAGATATTGGCCCCATGCTCCCACGATCTCCTTACCGAGGAATAAAAAGAAATGAATCAGGGCTAGAGCAAGTTGGGTAGGGGTATAGATTTGTAAGTGCGGTGGGGGTAACAAAGGACGTGCTCGTACAGTTAATCGAAGGCTATGAAAAAGTAGATTCTTTATTGGGAACTTTCACTCCTCTATATTTGAAATATGCCTCCCTAGGAGCATTAAGATCTGCAGCTTAAATGGTCCCTTATGAAGCCTCTATTGGCCTTATTCTTATTATGCGCCTTGTGAGCGCGTTTGAATCCGCAAAGGAAATCGCTCGGATGTTCCTCTAATCCAAATTTGTGTCTTAGATATAGATAAGTAAATAAAATGGAGAGATCTCACTTATCTGTCTTGATCCAAACCCTCTTAAAAACTATAAATCTTATTATACAGAAAGAGAACAACTTACAAAGAAACATTTTCTTAAAAAAACTAAAGAGGTTGCTACCTTAATATTGTTAAAAATAATAGATTGGACCAAGGATATATCATATGGAATAGGCCCACAAACTAGGTCAACAAGAATAGGAGACAAAACAAAATCAGTTTAGACTCGCATCTCTGGCTGCGACTTTGTTACCCTAAACATGATGCTCACAGTTTCCATATTTTTCCTTATAGCTCTTTCAAGCCCAATATCACTGATATACTCCTCTTTAATCAAATTTTCTTCTCCTTTTCTTAAGATGAATGGGTTGAATCCTTACAAGATTAATACCATTATCTAATGAAAAAAACACAAAACAAACATAAACCAGAGGGTTAAATTTGTCCGTTTATGTCACCGAGAGAAACAACAACGAACAATCTTCTATGGGTGTGCAATCTTACCCCTAACATTATTGATGTTGCCTAATGTATTTGTTCGAGAACTTTTGTCATCTTAGGTTTGACCATTAAAAGAGAAATAATTGCTGCTATGTGTGGAAATTAATATATTTTGTGATAGACCTAAATGTTGTGGGTGCATTTAGTGAATTATTTGACATGTATGACCCAAACAATAAATTATCTTGGTACGGAATGCATACATTTAATGGAAAAAAATCTTTTACTTTGACTATTTTTTTGTATTCTTGCACTTTGATTATGTTCTTTAGATGTTCACACGTAAATATAAGTAATATCAAGCTAACAATTTTAATTTTTTTTGAAAACCTTCTCTATTATTTTAATTAAAAAAATTGGTCATACAAAATATCTAACTAAGTATTTCTTATATTTAAACTAGAATATGGATAACCAACATAACATTTATGGTGATGAAGATGCAGAATTAATGGATGTCCCCATATCTTTTATCACACCTCAAAAATCAAAAGTTTATGATTTCAAGGTAAGTTTTTGAGAACTTTTTTTAATTTTAAGGTGTTCAGTTTTATTCCCTATAAATCATGTACAATTTTTTTGATGGATACTTGAATTACTTTTTAATTCAATGAAATTGTTGTTGTGACTTGTGGTTTTCAAGTTAAATTGCTCATCGTGATATGTGATTGTGCATGATTATTTGTGATTCTTGGTAGGCTCGGATACCATACCTGTACACGAAATATGAATAGCTCAGCTACCACGCGGGTATATTAACTAAGGATAGCTCACATACCACATCGGTACACTAACAGTGTTCTTTGAGAAGACCTACTATGTGCTTATGGTTCCAAAACTAGACCTACTGTATTCTTACAAGATATATTCTTTACTTGTTGGACCCTTGAGCAGTCTGAGTTACTTTGGAAGGGAGTTCATCACAGGTCTGGCTTGTATGTGACCATATGGGACATGGATAATGTTACAGTAAGTCAGGGTAAGGATTCGAAATCTAGGCTATGTGAGGATTTGAAATCTAGGCTATGTGTCACTTCTAAGGGTGGAGGTAAATTAAATGTTCATTTTCATCTAAATTCTTGGTATTCTTCTACATAATTATTTTAACTACAGGATTAAGTTTATGGAGACTCAATCCTCTAGTTGTCTAGTATTAATCATATTGAACTTGGCTTTGTAATGTGGTCTAGGTTTAGTCGCTAAGGATAAGTTGGTTTATGGCGCTAGTTTTATATACTATTCTAAAAGGGCCAGGGAGTTGGCATGAGAAATTGAGAAGTACCAGTAAGTATGTGGAAAGAGCTAGTGAAGGTCTGGTATTCGTCGATATTAATGTTATAGAAGGGTTAGGCTATGATTTGACTTTAATGTGATATAACATATAGCCTTGGGAGGCAGAAGGGTGATTTAATTGAGGTGCTTAGTCATATTATTTACTGGAAAGAGTATGAGTATGTGAGTAGAGAGTTGAGGTGGTGGTTTAATTCTCATACTAAATGACTTTATGATTATCTACATTTTTATTGTGTTGTTGTCTTGGGTTGAACGATGATGCCTATCAGTACGTGTTGTTTTTACAGAGACTACTCTTGCTATGCCAGTTGGCATAGTCTAGTTACAGGAATTCTGTGATTTTTCATAGTTGAAGTTGATGATGATCGCTGACAGATTTTACTCATCTTTTCTTACGATGGGAGCTATGTCGTATTTCTTTTATATATTGAACTCTTAGAAGCTCATGTATGTGTTTAGACAAGGCCTTTGGGGAGGGGGGGGGGATGTTTGTTGGTCACATGTAAGTACCTTGTAGGTTTAAAAATAATTAAAGGTATTTTTATATTTTTAATAGGTTGTTAGATGATGTTGATCTTATTTTTCACATGGCGTAAAGTAAGTTGAGGGTGAGGGTTCTTCTATCTATGTGTATATTAAGTGACCTCACAACCCGGTGGATTGGGTCATAAGAAAATGTTCTCCCTCTGTATATTATTCTCGGGATGGATTTTTCTATGCACTCTTCATTTAGTTACATATGAAATTTTAAATTATCAATTAAATCATCCAAAGGAATTAACGATACTTTTAAACTTTGTGATACACGAAGTGAATAACAGTAAATGTGATACTGTTTATCTCTTTATTCAATTGAATTTGTGCAATTCCTGAAATTATTAAATTAGTCAAGTAAATATGGCGTACAATGAGTCAACTTATTCAATCGTTTAGTTTTTTAAATTAAATTGTATAGTCAAACATCATTGAATTAAAAAAAATAAAAATGAAAAGTAAATGTTTTAAGTGATTTGGAAGAAATAAATTAAAATGAAGGTTTAATAATATTTAAAATCAACATTTCACTTACATGCTTTCCACTTATATATATATATATATATATATATATATATTAGCTTAAAATCATAAACTCCTAACTTGAATGTTAAATTACTATAATAGCTCTAACTAAGGTTGTGACTTTTTTCGATGAATTGTGACTTTTCTCATTACTTGTGACTTTTTTCAAATGGTTGTGATACATATATATATTTATTACCTTAAAAGCATGAACTCCTAACTTGACTATTAAATTACTATAATATCTCTAACTAAGGTTGTGACTTTTTCGATGAATTGTGACTTTTCTCAGAAGTTGTGATTTTTTTCAAAGGGTTGTGATTTTTCAATGAGTTGTGAGTTTTCCAAAAAGTTGTGACTTTTCCAAAGGGTTGTGCCTTCTTGGAAAGGTCATGACTTTTCAAATAGCACAGAAAAAGCACTTGCTCATACTACCCTTTGTTGACTATAAATAGAGGGGATTCCTCTCATTTTTCAACCACAATCTTTTTTTAATCTTCTACTCTTCTTATTCTTCTTGTATTTTAAAAAATTTCATGTGATTTATTATCGTTGAATGAGTTCGAAGTTTAGCAGAATATGAGGTTCCACTATTCTGATGAAGTAAATTGTTCTATCATAAGAGGGTATATTCGTTAACCTCGAGTACTTGAAAAAAATAATTCTGATGATATAATATTTATTTTTTGTTTAGTATATACATGTTAGGACCCAGACTGTCGTAATTAGCACCCACACTAACCCTCCAATGGGAGAACCACTACTACAACACAAACAAATCAACTAAACCAAAAACTAAAGCATTTAAGTTACGGAAGCAAGTTAAATAGCTAAAGACTGAAGTTCTCATAAACTTCCAAAAGATCTAACAACTAAACAATGTGGATAATACACCTAGAACCTGAAAGTCAACGTACCAAAAATCCAACAATGAACCAAAGTCTAAACAAGAAGGGTTACAACCCCAAACTAATGAACTAATAACCAACTAGAAAATCTACGTCTGAAATTTGGAAATAGACAGAAAGAGAACTCATGGCAGCCTGGCAGAACTGGCTCACCCTTGAATTCGATCGACGATCACTAATCTTCTAAGCGAGGTCTGTCAATAGCCGCCTAAAGATGCCCTGTACTCAACAAAGAAAGAGCAACTGCAATATCAGTACACAACCACAATGCTGGTAGGATTGATGAGTCCATAAATTGGACTCATTTAGGGTTTTATTTTAATAGAAATAGTGTCCTTGAATGCTTGTTTTTATCTCAATACCTGATTAAACTGCTTAAGTTTCAGGTATTCGAAATATTAATGGAAGCATGGACACTTAGGCACAAAACGGAGCAAAAAGGGGCTGAAAAGAACAAGAAATGAGAGTCTGCGGATCGCCGAGTCCAACTTGACGAGTTGCCGAATTGACATACACCGCCCTTTGTTCCAGTACGCGAAGCCTTGAAGGAAGTGGATCGAAAGGTGAGGAAACGAGCAGTCGGCGAGTCGTCGATTAGTTTCGTGAAGCAATATTGTACCGCCCAATGATCCAGAAAATGAGGGTCCTGAAGGTAAGACACTCAAGGCGATGAGTTTATTAAAGGGCGGATCACCGAGTTCATTGGCGATCTCGACTAATGTCGCCGAACGATCCTCCGTAGCACAATCTGTGAAAACTATAAATACTAGTTAGAGTTGTAGTCATAGTGTGGAACATTTTAGAGTAAAAATTAGTATTAGTCTATAGTATTTTTCTGTTTTTTTCTCTCAAGTTTGGAGAGGTTTTGCGGAGACTTGAAGAAAGGATTTCATCTTCCCCAAGTTGGAAGTGGGTCTTCTTTATTCTTCTTCCGTAACTTAATTCAAGGTTTATTTTCTTATACCCAGTAGATTTCTTTATCATGTTAGGTATAATTTCTTGTTTCTCGATGTGTGGCTAAAAACCCCCATTCTTGGAGTGTGATTTAGCAAATATTGGTTGTTATTCTTGTTGTGTCTTGCTTGCCGATAGGTTAGGTGTATGTTAATGATGATTTCACCTAGTGGTTGTGGTTTAATCTAAAGGGTTTGTAGTTTCAAATACAAAGCCACTCATGTGTTTTTAGCTTGCCCAAGAGGGAGGTCGCGAAACCAAAACCACTAGACTGATGGCCTAAGGAGTGCGTCGACATGAGGTTCAGCCAGAGAGGGTGAGCCCTAGTCCTATATCCTAACACTCAACTCGAGAAAGTGAGTGGGATAAGGCGTAGACTGGTTCTCATGCTGCAAATGGGTGTCCAAGAGGAACGCATTTGAAACGGGATAAGTTGCCCGAGAGGGAACTTATTTCCACTTAAATCTTAGCCTAGTGACTATTGTCTTGCAAATTTCCTATTGAAAGCATGTACCCAATGATTTATCTCAACTTGTATTGCAGTCACATCCCAAAAACATTTCCCCATACTTGATTTTCTTGTTTATTTTGTTGTTTTATCACTTGTTACAAAACCTCCATCTGATATTTGACACTTTCGTGTCACCCCCTTTAATTTACTATGTATTTTATCACAAATGTGTTTTGCTACGACTAATTCGAATGAAATTCTAATTGGCTATTGATTCTCAAAACCATTCCCTTGGGACACGACCCCAACCCTTGGTTGGGTTACTATATCATCGACGATCGCAGACACTCATACCGTAGGTCAGTGTCGTTGGTCACAATAAGTATCAAAATGGCGCCGCTGTCGGGGAGTGGTGTTACTTGAGAATTTTTAGTTCACTAGAATTTCCGTCTTATTAATCGTAGATTAATAACTTTGCTCTTAGTTTTGTTTTTCTTTGAGCTTTTGATTGTATGTAATCCAAAGGATCATTGGCAAGAATTTCTATTTTCCATAGTTGTAGCTTTACTAACCTTAGTTGTAGTTTTGCTTTGGTTGTTTGAACATCACCGCAGGGAAAAAACGATGGATGATCATTATGGATCCCACATGAATCATCCCCTGCTGAAACTACTAAACCTCAGGGACAACCTCTTAACATTTAAACATGTAGGGGATGAAACAATTCTGGACATGTGGCTGAAGTTCAAGTAGTGCTGCAACCATGCCCATCTCATGGGATGACGGATAAGGCACTACTGGAGTGCTTCTATAGGGGTCTTGGACCTGAGAATAGAACCATAGTCGATCAGATTTGCGAGGGCGGCATGCTATTCCAGCACTATGAAGTTGTCGAAAAATCCTTGATTGCATGGTAGCAACCAACAAAAAAGCCAATAGGAAGCAGGAGTGGGAGGCACTAATTACCCATTTGGGTGATCTGTCCAACCGAGTCACAAAATTGGAAGTACAAACAAAGGGTAAAGAAAAGTACCACTCCCTCCGTGAGTGTAGTTATGGGAAGAAGTAGGGAGGTGTGCAAGCAGATGAAGCTTTTTCACTCATTCAAAAGAAAATGAAGGCACAAGAGGAGATGTTGAATTAGATGAAGGAAAATATCGCAATGCTAAATGAAGCATCAGCCTCTCACTCCATGACAATCCAGCTGCAGGATGCTTAAATCGGCCATTTGATATTAGGCCACTACCCACCATTCGCCGAGGATTCGCCTAATTACAATATGGGCGAATCCAAGGATGAAGAATAATGACTGACTTGCGTTGTGCCACGACGTTAACTAAGGCGTTGTTTGGGAGGAAGCCTAAAACCCTTTCTTGCTTTGTTTTACCTTAAGAAAATAATGGTGTGTTGTTTGTATAGGTTGAAACGAGGGAGATGATTGAAATAGGATATTGAGGCAAGCAACAAGCCCAGTTTACAGATCGCTGAAATGATTGGCGAACACGGTTCTATCCGCTGGCTAACACAAGGCATTGTTAGCCAAAACCCTGTGTAACTCGGCGGTCTCGAAAAGAGTTGTGGCGAATCCCCGACCATGTCAGCGATTGCGTTGTAGACTGCCATTGGAATGTTCACAGGAGCTGCAAATCCCATGACATTTGGCGAACTAATTAAATATTTGGCGTGTCATCGAATAATTAGGCGAACTCGATGTATATCGCCGAACAGGCATGAACTGGACGGTTTTTGCAAGCAACAGGTTTAAAAGTCCTGTCACTCATATTCTCTCACTTCTTCGACCTACCAAATTCACACTTGCACTCTGTTTTTATATTTATTACACTATTGGAATATTGTGGCTCATTGATTTGTGTGCGGATTTGGATTGCATTGTTGCCTAGCATTTCATTAGCAACTATTCAACATCAAAGGTTAGTAGTCTGAACATCGTGTGTAAAAATATTTAAATTGCACTCATTTGGGTAATGACTAAAGTATTAACCCTCTGCTGAATGTCTGAGTCACTGAGGTTATAGATATTTTTTATTGTGAAGTGGTATCTGTTGTATGATTCGAGGAATTTCCACTTAGCTATGCTTTGATTGTTACATGGTGGGAATATAAGTTTCTATGTGTTTTCACTGAAATTGAGTTATATATGCATGGTTACATTAACTGGGGTTGCTGGTTGAAAATTGAAAGGCGGGGTTGATAATGGACAAAATGAGCTGATTGGCGAAATGAGAAAATGTCGCCGAATTTTTCAGCAGTTCGCCTAAAAATCCCATCCCGTTCTTTTCTTCTATTTTTGTGTACTGATTAAACTGTGACTTTCGGCGGTCAGTTTGGTTCGAATAATACACCTGGCGGCTCGCCGAAAGCGCCCATGTTCGCCTTTCACCCACCCCTTTTATATCATGGGTACATCAATTTATGCACATAGAAACACCAGTTTTGCTCTTATCTAAATTACTATTTAACTTATCCTCGACGTGGTTGCAGAAATGGCTAGACCAAAAGTTGCAGGGAGAGATGACTGACCAAGGCATGTAAGAGCACGAGAATTTAGAAAAGAGGAAAAGATAGCCGAGATGGCCAGGCAAAGAAAGTACACCAAGGAAGCTAGGGAAAATAGACTACTTCCTTTCGATCTTAATGTCTGCCCATGTGATCGGAGCTTAGTTAATGCAATATATGCCTTCAGAGCAGCTCAGGAGATAGATCAGATGATTGCAGCAAATCCTGTTGCAGAGGCTAAGGCAAAGTCAAAGAGTGGAGACCAAAATGACAATGCTCCAGGGACCATTTTTTACTTCAAAAAGATGCATCGGGCATTGATGCCCCAACATACAAAAAGACTGCATAGACAAGACCCTTCCTTACCTCTCTCGCATTTTCTTTTCCTATCTTACTTGTTCGTATATTTTTGATTACCTGCATTTGAGGACAAATACTCTTTAATTGGGTGGGCTGAGGTTCACCTTTTGTTTGTGTGAATTCTTTGCTGTTTTGCGCATGAAATTGAGTCATTTGGTTTTCTCTAAACTGTTTTTTAATACTGTTTCTTTTTGTGGATGCTTGAGCTTATGGCTCCTGTTGTTTTACTTATAAAATAATTTTGATCCTTCCAAAAAAATTTCGCAACCTCTTGTGTTGAAAGTGGTTGTTCTTTTGCAAAAAAAATTGAGTCTCGTTTTCTATCAATATCGATGACTTTAATAGTGCTCCCAATTGAACAAACATGAATGCATAGCTACAACGAGGCCAAATGAAGTTACATAGACAATATGTGCACTCGTTGCATCTCGTTGTGACTAGTCATTTATCGAAATGATTTTCTTTTGAGGACCGTTGCATACTAGCGAACGTGTTTAATCTTGTTTGACTGAAGTATAGGTGCCTTGTGTGATTAACTTACTGTGAACCATGCATGAATAAACCTAGAATTTTCCCCGTTAGTCTGATTGATTTAGAAAGGTGTCCTCTTGAGATGATCTTAGGCAACTTTTGAAGAGTGTGAACCAATTTAACATATACCTCTTTTTGTGGCCTACCCGTGAGCGTGTGAAACTCTTTTGAACACCCTTTGAGCCTTACCTTTCTTTGGAAGAACCTTGATGAACCCTAGACCTTACTTGAACCACTATCTACAATCCTCTTGAGTTGTGGTTTAGCGAATAGCCAACTTAGGCCAAAAGCCTAAGTTGGGGGTGTGGTGAAAGGGAAAAGGAGAGGTCAAGAAGTGCAAGAAAAGTCCTCCTTAACCCATGGTAGTGCATAAAAATAGAACCCCTTCTATTCAATTCAATTCAACTTTAAAAAAAAATAATGAAATGTGGAATAAAGTACGAAGGGAATCATGTTTCAAAAAATCCATGCAGGAGAAAAAAACAAAAAAAAGAATGACTTAGAAGCACTAGAAAAAGAATTGATAAAGGAAAAGAAGGGAATGCCTTGAGAATGCCACAATTTACGAGGAAAAAGTCATTGAGCCTAAATGACCATACAATTGCACTCAGCCCTATTACAAGCCTTAGAAAGACCTTTTTGATCTTGAGTAAGCTGGATCGAAAGTCAATTGGAAAATAAGGGCAAACCTATGGGTGAAAACATGCATTGTGTTCATTCTTTTTTTTGAGTGTGAGCGTTGTATCTGATTCCTAATCTTAAATTGACTCATATCTGTGCCTGAATATGGAATCATTCTTTACGTTAGGGCATTTAGATACTTTTGTTGAGATTGAACTTGCACATATAGCAAGTATTGCGAGCATGAGAATCTTTGAAAATGGTGTCACAATTTGAATCTTTGAGTACACAAGTGATCCTTGCATAAGTAAATTGAGTCTTGTTGTGTGCATTCATGATTTATTCTTCTGTAGCACTGTTTGAGGCACCCTATTTAAACTGCTGAACTTGAGTTTGCTTGAGGACAAGCAAAAATTTTAAGTTGGGGTGTTGATGGGTGCACAAATTTGGCTCATTTACGGCTCTATTTTAATAGAAATAGTGTCCTCGAATGCTTGTTTTATCTCAATACCTTATTAAAATGCTTAAATTTTAGGTATTTGAAGTTTTACTAGAAGCATGGACACTTAGGTGCAAAACGGAGCAAAAAGGGGCTGAAAAGAACAAGAAATCAAAGTCTGCGGATCGCCGAGTCCAACTTGGCGAGTCACCCAATTGACATACACCGCCCTTTGTTCCAGTACGCGAAGCCTTGAAGGAAGTGGATTGAAAGGCGAGGAAAGAAGCAGTCGGCGAGTCATCAATTAGTTACGCAAAGCAGTACTGTACCGCCCAATGATAAAAAAATGAGGATGCTGAAGGTAAGACACTGAAGGCGATGAGGTGATTAAAGGGCGGATCGCCGAGTTCATCGGCGATCTCGACTAATGTTGCCGAACGATCCTCCGCAACACAATCTGTGAAAACTATAAATACTAGTTAGAGTTGTAGTCTTAGTGTGGAACATTTTAGAGTAAAAAATATTATTAGTCTATAGTATTTTTCTGTATTTTTCTCTCAAGTTTGGAGAAGGTTTTGTGGAGACTTGAAGAAAGGACTTCATCTTCCCCAAGTTGGAAATGGGTCTTTTTTATTCTTCTTCCGTAGCTTAATTCAAGGTTTAATTTCTTATACCCAGTTGATTTCTTTATCATGTTATGTATAATTTTTTATTTCTTGATGTGTGGCTAAAAACCCCTATTCTTGAGGTGTCATTTAGCAAATATGGGTTGATTTTCTTGTTGGTCTTGCTTGCAGATAGGTTATGATTTCAACTAGTGGTTGTGGTTTAATCTAAAGGGTTTGTAGTTGCAAATACAAAGCCACCCATGTGTTTTCGGCTTACCCGAGAGGGAGGTCGTGAAACCAAAATCACTAGATTGATGGCCTAAAGAGTGGGTCGCCATGAGGTTTAGCCCGAGAAGGTGAGCCCTAGTCCCATATCCTAACACTCAGCTCGAGAGAGTGAGTGGGGTAAGGCGTAGGCTGGTCTTTATGTGAGAAATGGGTGTCCGAGAGGAACGCATTTGAAACGGGGTAAGTTGCCTGAGAGGGAACTTATTTACATTTAAAGCTTAGCCTAGTCACTATTGTCTTGCAAATTTCCTATTGAAAGCATGTACCCAATGATTTATCTCAACTTGTATTGCGGTCACATCCCAAGAACCTTTCCCCATACTTGATTTTCTTGTTTATTTTGTTGTTTTATCACTTGTACAAAACCTCCATTTGATATTTAACACTTTCGTTTCACCCCCTTTAATTTACTATGTATTTTATCGCAAGTGTGTTTAGCTACGACTAATTCGAGCGAAATTGTAATTGGCTATTGATTCTCAAAACCGCTCCCTTGGGACAGGACCCCAACCCTTGGTTGGGTTACTATATTATCGACGATCGTAGACGCTCATACCGTAGGCCTGTGTCGTTGGTCACGATAAGCATCAAGGATCACGTGGCTATCCCACTAAGTGTAACATACATAAGTCATTACAACAATATACTCACATGCATATATCGAATATATAAAATATTATCAATAATTATGCATAAGGTACAGTTTCACATTTCCCCAGATACACAATTATTTCAACTCATAGGTCTTCTCTTTAAACCCAAACCCAAACAGTTAGCATACCGGAACGTGGTACCCAATCCAATGATTATGCCAGAACGTGGCAACCGATCCCATAATTATGCCAAAACGTCGCAACCGATCCAAGTTAGTGTATCGGAATGCAACACCCGATCCATTCAACAAGCCACAATCATAATCACAAAGTACATTCTCATAATCATACAATCAAGTCATGATTCATGGCAATCATCATTCATATATCCTCATTTACAAATAATGTGATCAATTATCACACCCCGAGCATACACCGTGGAGGTGGCCAACACTCGAAAACCATTGTTGGCCCCAAGCAAAGTGGAAGACTTCACCCAAGATAAATACATTTTAAACAAGTAAATTGAACTACTCAAAATATAACTTAGAATGTATTATAATATCATTCACTGCCAAAGTGGCAACTCAACTCTCAACTTAACTGAAAAGGAAAAGTAAAGACTTATGAACTAACATCACTAACTCTGTCTATGAAGCCTCTTAAAAACTAAGATGAACGTAGGGACAAGACCCACGACATCCTAATGAACTAAAATAATGAAAGCAATAAAAAGGATCCTTTGGAAAGCTAGGAGGCTCACCAACTGACTCTGAGTGCTCAACTGGATCAACGAGGCGCTAAATGTTGATCATGGTTACCTACGTCTGCATCATAATAAGATGCAGGCCAACTGACATTAGTACATTGAATATACGATTATGCGAGTTGGAAAACTAAACATAACTTAAGCTTGAAAAGAATCTGGAAGAAACACTTACCTTGACTTTACTCAACTCCTGAATAACTTAACTCAATATAAAGCAATAAAACACATTCAATATATAGAAAGCTTTTAAAATAGTAGAAAACAACTTAGTTCGTTAAAGAAAATGCAATAACAAACTCAACTTTACTCTTATAATAAAGTAATATAGTTTATGTGGAAGTTTCTCTAACTGAGAACTACCACTATGAGCCTTAGTGGTGATACAACGTCTTGCCCACGCTGCCAGAACTGTCCTATACTTTGTCGTCATATAGAACGCTTGACTAAGTAGATCCACTAGTCTATGCTAAAAAAGCATCTTAAGGAGTCATCTAAAAAGTATAATCCTTTACTACCTGTTGACACCCAATTTTGACCCTCCACAATATAAATTAATCATCCATCTTCTCCAAATTTTCAAATGCTTTAAAATTATTAGTTTTATAAAAATTTCAAGAAAATAAAATAAATATAGTTTGCAAGTTATCTTAAATAGTTTCGTCACTTTTTTTTTTAATTTTTAAATAATATATACGTTTTATTTAATTATATATAATCAATGTATTTCATGAATATTCAAAAATCATCAAAAATATTATATATTTTAAATATTTCATTAGTGATGGTTATAATTTTGAATTAATGAGTTTTAGGAAATTCAAAATACTTACAAGTTATTTTTTAAGTAATTTTGTCATTTTAAATAATTTTAAATAATAAATATGTATATTTTTACAATGACGTTATTTTATAAATATTTGAAAATAATCACAAAGATTTTACATTTTAGTTAAATATTTTATTAATTTACTTTAAGCTAAAGTTATAATTTTGAGTTAATTAGTTTGTAATTAAATTAATTATTATATTTCGTTAAGATTAAGAAGCTGGTTAATTAATTAATATTAATTTATCTTAAATTAAACTCAATTTGGTTATTTCTTAAATTCCAAAACCTAACCAAAATCCACCTCCAATCTTGAACCAAACTTTGGCACATTATTCTTAGCCCAAATCAATTCCAATCAGCCCATTCCCTCAATACCAAGCCCAAAATCCTTCAATACAAAGAGGCCCATTAACCCACCAACTGTCTTAACAAAAATATACAACAATACATTACATGTAGCCACAATACATACACATACCAAACTGACTCGACCCCCACACCCTTGTATCTTCCTCGCGAGAACAGCGATCGAAAGAAACCCAAAAATTCATCCAAATACCCAGCGTACAATACACCCATCGATATGCGTACAAGCCAAACCGACCCCTGTACGTTTTCATCTTCTTCCTCAGCACGAACAGTGACCAGTCCATCAACGCTCGGCAAATCCGGAAAAAGCTGCACCGTCCTCCTTTTTGCAACAGTCATGTCCAATCGTCGTTCCCTTTTCCCCTTTTTTCGGGGATTTTCAATCTCTTCACTGTTGCCTCGAAAAGAGAATATGAATTTGAATTTCAAATTCGAAATTTCGACCATTTCCTCCCTAAATCAACCCCAAATTCCCTCTATATAAACTTCCATTTTTCTTTAGTGTGGGGTGGGAAAAAAGTGGACAGAGAAAAAGTGGAAAAGAAAAGTGGGAAAAAAGTGGAAAAGAAAAAGTGGACAAGAAAAGTGGGGAAAAGGTGGAAAAGGAAAAAGTGGAAAAGAAAAGGTTGGGACCAAAGCTTCATGCCCTTCTTGAATTGCAATCATTGAGTTCAAATTCAGAGCTGACAACTTTCGTCCTTCAAAGAGCTTTAACGAACGTCAGTTTCTTGATCGGTCAAAAGATGAACTATTTCTTTCTGTTGTTTTGTTTTAACATATTTCATTTTATCAACTCTTTACTCTTCACATACTAAAATATTTTTAGTCAAAACTTTCACTTGTCTTTAATTATCATAAAATAGTTTTCATGTGTTAATTAACCAAATTGGTTTAAATTACTTTTTTACAAATTAGTCAAATATTTCTAATTAATCTAGTTTTGTTAAAATTCTATTCATTTGCATTTTAATGTTTCATTTTAGGTCACTTTCTTAAAAAATAAAAATGTCATTTATTTAATTATTTTCTCAAAGTTAATCAAATATTGTAAATTATTATTTTTTATCTTAAATTATTTTTTCAAAAAATAGTCAAATATTTAATCTAAGTCGTAGGATAACCGTGTTTTAGAGGGCGCTTCAAGTGCCTTAAAAACCTTCTTGAAGCGTAAATAAGAACCTCTTACTCATTTTCTCTAAATTTATAAAGATTTAATCTGTTAAAATCAATTTAAATTAATTTTTCTTGATTTCTTTAAAAAATTAAATGGCGATTCTTTTTTAACTATTTTCTCAAATTGTTTTATACTTGGAACGTTTCAAAAAGTTAGTTTTCTAAAGGTTAGTAAAATTACGGCATAACACTACCCATGATGACTACATGATTTATGGAGACGTGAGTTATCTGAACTCAATCTCGTCCCCATATCGGTGCTCAATACTACTCCCAAAATATACTTTAGCTCATATGTTTGTAAAAACAAAACTCTTTCTTTGGTTTGCGATAATTACTCAAAAGCTTAACATAAATGCTCTCTTGGAAATCTCAGTTTCCTTTCTTGCTAAAATGTGAAAACATTTTAACTCTTGGAAATACTTAGTTCCCGTATAATCTTTGAAAAATGAACTTTACTCTTACTCTTTACTGAAATCTAGCTCAAAGGCTCTTTTGGAAATCTCAGTTTGCTTTCTTGTTTAAATGTGAAAACATTACTCTTTGGGAATACATAGTCCCGATATACTCTTTTGATGAAATGCACTTCAAACTTTACTCTTTACTCAACACAAAACTCAAGTATTAAAACAAAGTTAAAACATTTGTAAAAGACTTTTGGAAAACTTTATTAACTTCTCTTGACTTGACTCTTAACTTTTCTTGACCTGACTCTTAACTTCTCTTGACTTGACTCTTAACCTTTTTTGACTTGACTCTTAACTTCTCTTAGCTTGACTCTTAACTTTTTTGGACTTAATTCTTACTTTTCTTCAATTGAATTATGGATTGTAATTTGTGATAGGAAATATCTCATGATGTTTAGGAATGATTTTGGATAGGTAAACATGAGAAATGAACAAGAAATCACTGCCTGGAAACTAGTTCGCGAAGCGGAGGTGTATTTAAATTTTCGTTGCCAAAGTACTTTTTGAGGCAGAACAGTCAGTGACCACTCCGCTCCGCGAAGGCATTATTCCCAAATCTGGGGAGCAGGTTCACGACGCGGAGCCAGTGGCCAGATTTGTTCGACTAATTTTCTTCTTCATCTCTAACCCCATTTCACATAAACTCAGTTCTTTTTCTCAAATTCCCCTTTAGATTCAGATACCCAGTATGTATACACAAGAATCTAACTCAAGGAAACAACATTTTAAACTCAAGGAACTCAATCTCAACCTAACTCAAGAATGAAGGTCAATTTTAAGAACACCATTCAAGATTCATCAACTTTCAATTTTCTACAACAAACTTCGCTGAAACAAACATGATTGGCGCGTGGGTGAATGAACCCAATGCTATGAAAGAGTCACATACCAGGTAGGGATCACCGCTTGACGAAATCCATGAGCCTAGCTTCAAGAACTTGCCGATTCCTTGCTCCTTCACCTCTTTTCTCCGCTTCTTTTCTCTTCTCTCAAAACCCTAGCTTGTTTATAAAAAGCGTAGACTGAATCCAATCAGTTTAGACCCCAACTTAATCATCAAACACGAAATTAATTAATTGGGTATGAAAAAGACCATAATGCCCTTCAATAATCTGGATTAGACTTTCCTTATTCGAACAACCCAACTTCAAATGGGCAAATCTCACTTATACGAACTTAGAATCGCGCAAACTCGGCAGCGTTGGAAAGATTATTCCAACATATTTCCTACAGTATCTGGAAACGCACCTAAATCATCCTGATCTAGGAGTCATGGTCGTCTGAATTTGACCAAAAACTCAAACATAACTTAACTTAACCAATTTTCCAGATTTTTATTATTTCCAAAAATAACTCTTTCTAATTCTAGCTCTTTCTATTTGCGAGATGTTACAATATCTCTCCCTTGGGAACATGTATTCTCGAATGAGATTACTCTTAGTAGGCTGAGGGTGTAACATTCAACATTCAGCTCAAACACCCAACAAACAATGCAATTACAATATGTTAATTTTATAAATAAAAGCCAAGAAAAGGATTAGTACCTTATTTTGGAACTTCTCCGGATTTCAAGAGATATGGATATCCCTGCTTCATATCTTTCCCAGGTTCCAAGTAGCTCCCTCAACAAATTGGTTCCTCCAAAGAACTTTGACTGATGCTACCTCTTTTGTTCTCAACTTGCGAACTTGGCGATCTAGAATCTAAACCGGAATCTCCTCATAAGGTAAGCTATCTTTGATACCAAGATCTTCAGTTGGTATGCTAAATGAAGGATCGCCCATATAATTTTTTCAACATGGAGATGTGGAACACCGAATGGATTGATGTTAACTCTTGTGGTAGCTCTAACTCATAGGCTTCATTGTCAATCCTCTTGGATATTCTATATGGACCAGTATACCGGGGACTAAGCTTCCCCTTCGTACCAAATCTCATAACACCCTTCATGGATGAAACTTTCAAGTATACCCAATCATCCACTTCAAACTCTAACTCCCTTCTCCTACCTTCAGTGTAGGATTTTTGACGACTTTGCGCTGTTTTCAATCTCTCTTGAATGACTTTCATTTTCTCCATAGCTTGATGAACTAAGTCTGGTCTTATTAACCCAGCTTCACCAACTTCAAACCATCACATAGGAGATCTGCATCTTCTTCCATAAAGAGCTTTGTAAGGAGCCATCTGGATGCTAGAATGGTAACTATTGTTGTAAGCAACTCAATGAGCGGTAGGTGATTAGGTGATCATCCCAATTACCTTTGAAATCAATCACACAATCTACCTTGATACCTCAAAACACTATCTCCCCCTTGTTCAAAAGCCATCACTTTTTGCTTATGAACACTTTCATTTAATTCAAGCAATAAAAGATCTTGGTCTTGCTTCTCTTTTACTTCTGACACTAATGATGATTCAACCCCATTCATCTCTACTACTCCTCCTTCTGTGGAATCCATTAGTCGAACTCCTACTCGTGCAAGTCTATGCACCTGTTTTGCTAACTCTCTCTTTTCTTCCTCAAACATGGGTAGTACTACACATAGACAACCTGCTCAATGCATTATCAACAACATTAGCCTTACTTGGGTGATAAAAAATACTCATGTCCTAATCATTGAGTAACTCTAACCATCTTCTCTGTCTGAGATTAAGCTCTTTCTGACTAAAGACATACTGAATACTCTTGTGATCGGTGAACACATCCACATGCACACCATAAAGATAATGGCGCCATATTTTCAAAGCAAACACTACAACAGCCAATCCTAAGTCATGGGTTGGGTAATTCTTTTCATGAACTTTCAATTTTCTGGAGGCATAAGCTATAACTTTGCCCTTCTGCATTAACACGCAACCCAAACCAACTCTAGATGCATCTCAATACACCACAAAACCTTGAGTACCTTCTGGTAAGGTCAAAACTGGGGTAATAGGCAACCTTCTTTTCAATTCTTGAAAGCTTTTCTCATAAGCTTCAGACCATTGAAACTTCACTATTTTCTGAGTCAACTTGGTCAAAGGAGATGAAATAGACAAGAACCCTTCGACGAACATTTTATAATATCCAGCCAACCCCAAGAAACTCCTAATATAGTTGGAGATGTGGGTTTAGGCCAATTCTGCACTGCCTCTATTTTCTGAGTATAAACTTTAATTCCATCACTAGAAACTATGTGGCCCAAGAACGCCACAGACTCAAGCAAAAACTCACATTTAGAGAACTTGGCATATAACTTCCTATCTTTTAAAGTCTGGAAAACAATTTTGAGATGACTAATATGATGTTCTTCATTCCTTGAATAGATTACTATGTCATCAATGAAGATGATAACAAACATTTCTAAATAAGGTTTGAATACTCTATTCATAAGGTCCATGAATGTTGCATGTGCATTGGTAAAACCAAAGGACATCACCAAAAACTCATAATGACCATAACGGGTTCTTAAAGTTGTCTACGAAATATCACATTCCTTTACTTTCAATTGATGGTAACCTGATCTGAGGTCTATCTTACAGAAATAGGTAGCACCCTGAAGCTGATCGAAAAGTCATCAATATTTGGAAGAGGATACTTATTCTTGATGGTAACCTCGTTCAACTGACGGTAATCTATACACATCCTAAGGGAACCATCCTTCTTTCTCACAAATAAGACCGGAGTGCCCCAAGGTGAGACTTTTAGTCAAATAAAACATTTCTCTATAAGATCTGTGAACTACTATTTTAGCTCTTTTAACTCTGTTGGTGCAATGCTATATGGCAGAATAGAGATAGGATGAGTATTATGAATAGTATCTATACCGAAGTTTATTTCTCTCTCAGGAGGGACTCCAGGAAGATCATCTGGAAAGACTTTTGGAAACTCCTTTACAACTGAAACTGACTGAATAGGAACTATCTCAACACTAGAGTCATTAACTCGGACTAAGTGATAGACACACCCCTTGGAAACTAACTTTCTTGCCTTAAGGTATGAAATAAAACGACCCTTAGACACTATTGAACTACTCTTCTACTCTATAACTAGTTCACTGGAAATTGGAACTTGACTACTCGAGTTTTACAATCTATTGATGCATAAAAGGCATGAAGCTAGTCCATACCTAGAATGACATAAAAAACTACCATGTCTAACTCAACTAAATCAGCGATGGTACTCCTGTGATTGACGGAAATGGAACAATCACGATAGACTCTTTATGCTACAATAGACTCACCATCAGGTGTAAAAACACTGAAGGGCTCAAGAAGTTGCTCAGGAAGAACATCAAAACTGGAGACTTGGATCATACTAGTGACAACATATGGCTAATCCTCTTGCTCTCAGCGACTAGTGAAAGCATAAAGACAGTTTCCTTTTCCGCCTGCCCTTGAAGTAGCTCATCTATATGCAACTCTATCTGGTGGAGCAACTAAAGAAGACTGGGCTCTATTACCCCCATTACCATTACTCTGTCTGCTCTTAGGACACTCTTTCATAAAATGACCGTTCTGGCCACACTTGAAGCAACTAGTGGAGCCATCACGATACACCCCTGAGTGGCTCCTACCACACGTAGCACATGCATAAGTCTTAATACCCCCTTGTTCCTTACTACTTTGTGAATGCGCAGGTCTAGCTCTGAAGTTCTTAGAATTGTGACTATTGTACTCACATTTGTTCCTTGGTGCAGGTGCACTAGCAGATGATGGAGCAGGTCCTTTATGCTTATGTTGGAAAGAAGACCGGTTCACATTCTTTTATTTCTGCCTGGATTGATTCCCTCATGTCTTAGCCCTCTTATTCTCAAACTCTTCACTATCCTTCAGCTGGTCCTTCTCAATTTGTTGCACATGGATCATCAGGCTTGCTATGCCCATGTAACCTATTAGCATGGCTGCCTTACTTTCCTTACTTGACAGACGAGCTAACCCAACAACGAAAAAAAAAACTCATCCTGCTCTTCATGTCGGCAACCATCTCTTCGGTCCTCTTAGCTCACGATAAAAGAAACGCCTCATGAAGCAGTCTCGACCATAGGCCAGCTCACAATCGATTACCCGTAAGTACAAGTTAGAAAGAAACTTTTTAGAGATAAAACTCTAACGCACGAAATGAGTATGAAAGAAGTGAAGGAGTTCCAAAATGTTGCAGCCTTCTAATTATAGATATGGCGCGCTTCACACCGATAACTAGGACTCTACAGACAAAGCTTCATGGACTCCCTAAGACTCTTGAACTCTGTGCTCCGATACCAAGTTTGTCACACCCCGAGCCTACACCCTGGACGTGGCCGGCACTCAAGAACCATTACTGGCCCCAAGCAAACCCTTGGCCTAGCTTACATACTCAGCGGAACACTTTACCCAAGATAAATACATTTAAAACTAGTAAACTGAACTGCTTAAAATATAACTTAGAATGTATTATAATAACATTCACTACCAAAGTGGCAACTCAAGTCTCAACTTAACTGAAAAGGAAAAGTAAAGACTCGTGAACTAACATCACTAACTCTATCTATGAAGCCTCTAAATAACTGAGATGGACGTCGGGAAAAGACCCACGACTTCCTAATGAACTAAAATACTAAAAGCTATAAAAAGAATCCTCTGGAAAGCTAGGAGGCTCACCATCTGACTCTGAGTGCTCAAATGGATCAACGAGGCGCTGAATGTTGATCTTGCTTACCTACATCTGCATAATAATAAGATGCAGGCCAACTGGCATCAGTTCATTGAATGTACGAGTATGCGAGTTGGAAAGCTAAACATAACTTAAGCTTGAAAATAATCTGGAAGAAACACTTACCTTGACTTTACTCAACTCCTAAATAACTTAACTCAATATAAAGTAATAAAACACATGAAATTTATAGAAAGCTTTTAAAACAGTAGAAAACAACTTAGTTCGTTAAAGAAAATGCAATAACAAACTCAGCTTTACTCATATAATAAAGTAATATAGTTTCTGTGGGAGTTTTCTCTAACCGACAACCATCACTATGAGCCTAAGTGGTCATACAACATCTTGCCCACGCTACCAGAATTGTCCTATACTTTACCGTCATATAGAACTCTTAACTAAGTGAATACCCTAGTCTATGCTAAAAAGCATCTTAAGGAGTCATCTAAAAAGTATGATCATTTACTACACATGATGGCTACGTGGCTTATGGAGAAGTGAGTTATTTGAACTCAAGCTCGTCCCCATATTGGTGCTTAATACTACTCCCAAAATATACTTTAGCTCATATGTTTGTAAAACAAAACTCTTTCTTTAGTTTGAGATAATTACTCAAAAACTTAGCTTAAAAGCTCTCTTGGAAATCTCAGTTTCCTTTCTTGCTCAAATGTTTAAACATTTTAACTCTTGGGAATACTTAGTTCCCATATAATCTTTGAAGAATGAACTTTACACTTACTCTTTACTGAAAACTATCTCAAAGACTCTTTTGGAAATCTCAGTGTCCTTTCTTGTTTAAATGTGAAAACATTTACTCTTTGGGAATACATAGTCCCGATATACTCTTTTGAAGAAATACACTTAAAACTTTACTCTTTACTCAACCCAAACTCAAGTCTTAAAACAAAGCTAAAACATTTGTAAAAGACTTTTGGAAAACTTTATGAACTTCCCTTACCTGAACTCTTGACTTCTCTTGACTTAACTCTTAACTTCTCTTGACTTGACTCTTAACTTCTCTTGACTTGACTCTTAACTTTCCTTGAATTGAAATATGGATTCAAAGATTGTGATTTGTGATAGGAAAGATCTCATGATATTTAGGAATGATTTTAAATAGCTAAACATGAGAAATAATCAACGAATCACTGCCTGGAAACTAGTCCACGACGCGGAGATATATTTAATTTTTTGTCGTGAAAATACTTTTTGAGGCAGAACGGTCCGTGACTACTCCGCTCCGCGAAGACATTTTCCCAAATTTGGGGAGCAGGTCCGCGACGCGGAACTAGTGCCCAGATTGGCCCGACTAATTTTCTTTTTCATTTTCTAACCCCAATTAGCCTAAACTCGGTTCATTTTCTCAAATTCCCTTTAGATTCAGATACCCAGTATGTATACACAAGAATCTAACTCAATCAACTCAAGGAAACAACATTTTAACCTCAAGGAACTCCTCAATCTCAACCTAACTCAAGAACATAGGTCAATTTCAAGAACACCATTCAAGATTTAGCAACTTTCAATTTTCTAGAACAAACTTCGGTGAAATAAACATGATCGGTGCGTGGGTGAATGAACCCAATGCCATGAAAGACTCACATACCTTGTAGGGATCATCCCTGGACGAAATCCACGAGCCTAGCTTCAAGAACTTGACGATTCCTTGCTCCTTCTCCTCTTTTCTGCTCTTTTCTCAAAACTCTAACTTGTTTACCAAAAGCGTAAATTGAATCCAATCAGTTTAGACCCCAACTTAATTACCAAAAACGAAATTAATTAATTGGGTATGAAAAAGACCATATTGCCCTTCAATAATTCGGATTAGACTTTCCTTATTCGAACATCCCAACTTCAAATGGGCATATCTCACTCATACAAACTCGAAATCACGCATTATCGGCGGCGTTGGAAAGATTATTCCATGATCTTTACTACAATATCTGGAAACACACCTAACTCATCCTGACCTAGGAGTTATGGTCGTTTGAAGTTTACCAAAAACTCAAACTTAGCTTAACCAATTTTCCAGATTTTTATTATTTCCAAAAGTCACTCTTTCTAGTTCTTTCAATTTGCGAGATATTACATCAATAATGCAACATTCACATACATACATGTCTCATAATGAAGCAAGAACAAACACACTTCACACAATCATAGAATCACAACCATCACCTACCTCGAAACAAGTTTGAAACCCTAAGAAACTTGATTATTTTCTTTTCCATATTCGTTCCGCTTGTTCTTCGTCTACAAACAATAATTATAATATGGGAATCAATAAACAATCACTAATTATCCGGACTACTAACAATTCTACGAACCCTAGATCAGATCCATGATCCCAATTAGGGCTGTTTCCACCATAGATTATGGATCAAAACCCTCCCCCATAAATATTTAACCATTAGATTACATTCTACGGATCGAAAAATGGATTCAGGGAATTAAACTCTTACATTTAGCCTCAAGAATGGTGAAAAATGGTCAAGAAATCCTATGGGATCGTCTCCTAGCGCTCACAGTTGAAAACTGCAAAAAAACGTCATTTTGGGGTTTATTTACGACTTTAAGTCACGTCTGGCCAGCCACAAGGTCCCTCACCCCGCTATAGCGGCACCGCCAGAGCGACCAAAACCACCGCCAAAGCAGCTTGCACGGAAAAATGAGCTATTTTAATAATTCCAAGACCCCCATTTCATAACACACATTTAACCAACGACGCTCAGAAAATACCGTTCACGCTAAGATTGATGCCGGGACTTCTACTCACCCGAATTCAATTCTGTAAAGTCTTACGGATTCCTTAACGACTTGTCTAACTACTCATGAAATCAAAATCATAAATAAGTCACCTGATTGTTACCAGATTTCCCTTCACCTCAAAGACTCCGATTTCGTCCAAGTTTGGACTAGGTTGGAAAATTCCAAGTTACTTCAAAAAAGTTTTCCGACCCAAAAATTTTCCCCGTTGACTTTTCTATATCGACGGAACTCGGGCATTACAATAGATACCAATTTACACATCACTCGTCCCCGAGTGACATACTTAGGAAAAATAGGCTAAGGAAGGAATAAAGTAGTACCTGAATCGACGAACAATTGGGGATACTTATCTTACATGTCCCTCTCGGTTTCCCAAGTAGGTTTCTCAATCGGACGATGCTTTCATGAACCTTCATAGACTTAATCTCTTTGGTCCTCAACTTGTGCACATCACAATCAAGAATTGCAATCGATTCCTCCTCATATTAGAGGTCTTTGCCTAATACATTTGAGTCCCACTTAATGATATATTCCCCGTCACCATGATATCTCTTCAATATGGACACATGAAATACCGGATGAACATCCGATAAATTAGGAGGTAAAGCCAATCTATACGCCACTGGTCCTACACCTTCAAGAACTTCAAAGTGACCAATATATCGCGGACTTAGCTTAACTTTCTTTCCAAATCTCATCACCCCTTTCATGGGTGATACCTTAAGAAGAACATTCTCACCGGTTTGAAACGCCATGTCTCTTACCTTATGGTCCGCATACTTCTTTTGTCTACTCTAGGCTGCTAAAAGCTTAGCTTGAATACTCCCCACCTTATCTTGAGCATCCTTCACTAAATCAACCCCTAAAGGTTTCACCTCTCCAGCCTCGAACCAGCCTATGGGTGATCTACATCCTCTCCCATAAAGTGCCTCAAATGGAGCCATATATATGCTGGAGTGATAACTATTATTACGAGAGAATTCACACAAAGGTAAGAACTTATCCCAATGCCCTCCAAAATCAATGACACATGCCCTCAACATGTCTTTTAACACTTGAATAGTCCTCTCTGACCGCCCATCTGTCTGTGGATGGAAGCCTGTACTAAAAGTGAGTTGTGTGCCTAATTCATCATGTAACTTCCTCCAAAACTTGGGTGTGAATTGGGTACCACGGTTTGAGATGATAGAGAGGGGCACCTTATGCAACCACACTATCTCTTTCAAATACACCTTAGCAAATTGTTCAGCATTTTAATCGATTCTTACCGAAATAAAATGGTCTGACGTAGTCAATCTATCAACCACTACCGAAATAGAATCAAACTTCCCCAAAGTCTTAGGAAGACCTACCACAAAATCTATGGCTATCATTTCCCACTTCCATTCCAGAATTGACATTCTTGGAAGCAAACCTGCAGGCCTTTGATGTTCATACTTCACTTGTTGACGATTCTGACACTTAGACACAAACTCGGTTATATCGTTCTTCATGCCCGGCCACCAATAAATTCTCTTCAAATCTCGATACATCTTGGTTACACCCGGATGAATAGAATATTGCGACTCATCAGAATCTATCAACAACTTTTGAATCAAATCATCAACTCGGGGAACACAAATTCTTCATTTGAAACTAAGTACGCCTTCCTCATCAAGAGTGGTGTCTTGTGACTTACCAATCACAGTTTTTTTTCTAAGCTCCTCCAAATTATCATCTTCAAATTGCTTGGCCTTGATCTCCTCAATGAACGTGGCCTTCACTTCAATACTAGCTAACACCACACCTCTTTCTGAGATGCCCAATTGCATGAATTTAGACTCCAAGGTCTGAATTTTCTTAGCCAACGATCGCTTGGTTACACTTAAGCAAGCTAAACTACCTATACTCACCATTTTTCGACTTAAAGCATTTGCCTCTACATTAGCTTTACCCGGATGGTATTGAATGGTAACATCATAATCTTTAAGTAACTCCATCCACCTTCGCTATCTCAAATTCAGATCCTTTTTAGTAAACACATGCTGCAAACTACGATGATCAGTAAAGACTTCACACTTAACACCATAGAGGTAATTTCGCCAGATCTTAAGAGAAAACACTACCGCTGCCAACTCCAAATCATGTGTTGGATAATTCCTCTCATGCACCTTCAATTGACGCGATGCATAAACTATAACATTCTTATACTGCATCAACACAACACCCAAACCAGAATGTGAAGCATCACAATAAACAATGAAACCTATACCTTCTACCGGTAATGCTAGGATAGGTGCGGTGGTCAAAAGAGTCTTGAGCTTTTGGAAGCTCTCTTCACATTTTTCAGTGCATTCAAATGGTTTCTCCTTTTTGGTCAAATTAGTCAAGTGGGCAGCAACAGAAGCAAAGTTCTTCACAAAACGATGATAATAGCTAGCGAGCTGCAAAAAACTCCTAACTTCCGTCACAGAACTTGGTCGAACCCAATTTTTAACCGCCTCAATCTTTCGAGGATCTACCAGTACTCCTTCTTTCGAAACTACATTCCCCAACAATGCAACCGAAGTCAACCAAAATTCACATTTAGAGACCTTAGCATACAACCTTTGTTTCCCAAGAACACCCAAAACAATACGAAGATGGTCGGCATGCTCTTCCTCACTTTTCTAATAGACCAAAATATCTTCAATAAAGACTATGACAGAAGAATCAAGAAATGGCTTGAACACCCCATTCATCAAACTCATGGAAGTTGCAGGCGCATTGGTCTAACCAAAAGACATAACCAATAACTCATAGTGCCCATAACATGTTCTAAACGCCGTCTTGGGCACATCCTTAGGCCTAATTTTCAACTGATGGTAGCCATACCTTAGATCAACCTTAGAGAAAATCGATGCACCTTGCAATTGGTCAAAAAGATCATCTATTCGAGGCAAAGGGTACTTGTTTCGAATAGTGACCCTATTCAATTGCCAGTATTCTATACAAATTCTCATACTACCATTCTTTTTCTTAACAAACAAAACTAGAGCACCCCATAGGGAAGCACTAGGATGAATAAATCCTTTATGAAGAAGCTCTTGGGTTTGAGCCTTAAGCTCTCTTAATTCTGCTAAAGCCATGCGATATGGAGGGATAGAAATGGGCTGCGTACCAGGCTCGAAATCAATGAAGAAATCTATATTTCTATCCGGAGGCATACCATGCAAGTCATTAGAAAACACTTCTCTAAATTCTGTCACCACAGGAATAAACTCAATAGATGGAGTATCAACCTCAACATCCCTAACATGGGCCAAATAAGCCAAACAACCCTGCTCTACCAATTTTCTCTTATTACTCAAATCTTTGCTTAAATTTTCTGGATTGATAATCACATGCAATGCACGTGTCGAAAAACTAGTCTATATATATATATATATATATATATATAAGAGAGAGAGAGAGAGAGCTTGTTTTAGACCATATAAGACCTTTTTCAATCTATAAACCTTATGCTCATTTCCAATTTTACGATAACCAGGGGGTTCTTCTACAAATACATGTTCCTCCAAGTATTCTGTAAAACGCCGACTTGACATCTAGCTTAAAAATAGGCAAAAACTTCTGAGTTGCCAATGCGATAACCAATCTGATTCTATCATGTCTAGCAACAGGAGAAAATACTTATGTATAATCTATCTCGTGTGTTGCTTGTACCCCTTTGCCACTAAACGTGCCTTCTACTTGTCAATTTCACCATTTTCCTTCAACTTTGTTTTGAACACCCACTTCACTCCAATGGTTTTACGTCCATTTGGAAGATCAGACAACTCCCAAGTATCATTTTGTTCAATGGAATCCATTTCATCATCCATTGTTTTTCTCAATTTTGCTTCCTTTATGGCACTCTCAAAAGATGTAGGATCACAATCTGAAAACAAAGCAAAGTGAGTAATATTTGGACATTCAATTCCAGTTACCTTGGAAACTTTCATCCAAGCTGATCTTTTTCTAACATGCCTGAGAGTTTGAGTTGCTTCTTCATTTGCTACAACCACTGATGGCGGAGTTGTAGTGGCTAAACTGATGAATTTTTCCGCACACTGGGTGCTGAGAACTTCTCTTGTTCAACATCACTGTCAAAGAGGATTTGGGTAGGCTGCTACCTATTCGAATCCCAAATGCTTTCCTCGTCAAAAGTAACATCCTTATTGATAACAATCTTTTTGGTCAATGGATTAAACAACTTATACGCTTTGGAAGTCTCACTTACACAAAAAAGAAACACATTTTCAGCGTTATCATCAAGTATCTTCCTCCTTTCATCTGGGACATGAGCATATGCAATGCATCCAAAGATTCTAAAATAATCTACAGTTGGTTTTCTCCCATTCCATGCCTCCTATTCAATGCCTCTGCCTTGAGATTGATCAGTGTTTGCTTTAAAATTTGTGCTATCTGCATCCACAATCTCTTCTTTCTCTTCCTTGGCCTCTACCTCCACCTCTTCATCTATAGTTGCTGGAATAAGTGTTAGAAGAAGCCTTGAACGCTTGCTCCTGCACTCCAGAACTTTTGGTCATCTTTTGTTCATGTACTAGTAAAGAACTTTGCAACTCATCAGGAGATAGTTCATCTATATCTTTTGATTCTTCAATTGCGCAGAAAACATAATTATATTTTGATGTTAGAAAGCGCAAAATCATTTCTACAGTGCCAATATCGTCTATATTCTCACCATAGAAACACATCTTGTTGGTTATTTCCATTGTTCTAGCACAATAGTTGGTGACAGATTCTCCTTCCTTCATCTATAGAGTTTCAAATTCCATTCTCAAAGCTTGAAGATGTGCATGCTTAACTCTGGTAGAGCCTTGATACTTCTTCTTCGTGAAATCCCAATTATCCTTGGAAGTTTCTTTGCAAAGAATAGTTTCTCGTATGGGACCATCAATTGCTAGAAAGGGAGTCTTTTTCTTTTGGGTCTTTTAGCTTTCTAGCTTCCAGTTCTTCTTTTTGAGCATCTGTCAAAGTTTTGTCTGTTGGTTGCTAAGATTAAGTGACCTGTCAGTACTCCTTGGACCACATGAAACTTTCCATTAACATGCTCCAATGATCGTAGTGACAATCAAATCATGGATTGACTGCTTGCACAAAAAATATTTTCAGTAGGCATTGGCTAATGTGAAAAAGAAATGTGTCTGCCTCACTTGTTTTCAAGCTCACATAACCTAGCTCAGGATACCACTGTTATTTATACTCTGAAGCAAAGACATTAAAAAATACATAAAAGAAGAAGACACTAGCTGGAAAAACTATTTGATTCATTCAAGCCTATATATTGGCAAATACTAAACACAATACTTCCACTAAAATAGGACACATGTCAATCCACAATAAGCATAATTAAACTACTCCTAAAAAAATACAACACGAGTCTTTAAAGGAACATAACACGTTACTCCTAAAGCAAAAAATATGCAAACTGGCTCAGCTTTAAAAAAACTCACGATCTTCCTAAATACTTTGTCAACTTGCAAACTAAAAAATTCCTACACTCCACTCATCACCGGCCTAATGAAAAGCCCAGTCTCATAAACCTCATCCATCCATGGAACCACATCAACAACACTATTACAACGAAAATGAAGAAGAACTTCAGGTCTAAAAGGTGTAAACAGTAGGAAATTGCAATTGCAAATTGCTATAGAAAATCTAAAAGTAAAGAAGAAGGCTTAAGTTTTCTTGAGTTCAATTTTTTTCACAAGATGTTTCATTACATATGATCAATTTATAGATAAAGTGTGAGAATTACAAACACATACTAAGCATAGTATCTCACACCAAACTATGTACATATGTGGCTCACTAACCACCACTCATTTTAAATCAAGACTATATATCTTACTACAAAATATCTACTATCTACGAGTATCTAGAAAAAACTTAATTTTCTAACATATCTACTACAAAATATCTCCAACCTAGGAGTTTCTAGAGAAATCTTACTTTTCTAACATCTAATACAAAATATCTCCAATATAGGAGTTTTTAAACAAGTCATAATTTTCTAACACTCCTCCTTATGATTTTTCATTGAAACTCCTTACAACAACCTTTGAAACTCAAACTTCTTACTTGAAAGAGCCTTGATCAGAAAATAAGCCTGCTGATCTTCACTGATGCAATGCACCAACATAACTTCACCATTCTTCTCAGCATCTCTTAAAGCATGAACCCTTATGTTGATATGCTTTGTTCTTCCATGTTGTCCCGGATTTTCAGCCATCACAATGGCTGATTTATTGCCCACATAGATCACTGTTGGTTCTTTTAGCAACAAATTCAATTCCAACAACATCTTTCTTAACCAAATTGCTTGATTTGTAGCAGATGCAATAGCCACATACTCGGCTTCTACTGAAGATTGCGCAACAATATCTTTCTTGTTTGTGCTCCAAGAAAAAAGCCTGAAGCAAACGAAAAACAATAACCAGAAGTGCTTTTGTAATCATCCAAACATCCACCCCAATCACTATTTAAATAACCAATAAGAGCTCCATTCTCCACATTTATATACCAATAATTAATCGTTGCTCTAATGTACCTTAACAGCCTTTTAGCAGCTCCAAAATGCTTAGTGCTAGAACTTTGCATATATTGAGATAACAAATTGACAACGAACATTATGTCTGGCCTAGAAGCTGTTAGATACAATAGACTTCCAATAAGACTTCTATAAACTTTTTGATCTGCCCTCTCTTCGCCATCATCCTTCATTAATTTTTCATTCACAACAAGTGGAGTTGCAACAACTTTGCACTTGTCAAGCTTGAACCTTTTTAACAGATTCAAGGCATACCTCTTTTGGGACAAGAAAATTCCTTCACAAGATTGAGATATCTCCATTCCCAGGAAAAACTTCATTTCTCCTAGATCAGACAGCTCAAAAACTTTTAGCATTTCATTTTTAACTTCTTGAACTGCAAGAGGATTTTCACCTGTAATCATCAAATCATCGACATAAACTGATATCATTATCAACATCCCATCCGCTTTCCTTTTGAAGTACAAAGTAGGCTCATTTAGGCTTCTGTTGAAGCCTTGAGACACCAAATGAGAATCCAACCTACTATACCAAGCTCTTAGGGATTTTTTAAGACCATATAAAGCCCTTTTAAGCTTGTACACCTTGTCTTCTTCACCTGCAACTGTAAAACCTTCAGGTTGTTCAACATAAACGTCTTCCTCAAGCAATCCGTTGAGAAATACAAATTTGATATCCAAATGTAAGATTTTGTACTTGTATTGTGCTGCGAGATCGACTAGAGACCTTATTGTCTCATGCCGCGCAACAAGAGCAAACGTTTCTCCAAAGTCCATTCCAGGCTATTGAGAATAGCCTTTAACTACCAGTCTAACTTTATGCTTGAAGATGGAGCCATCTGTATGGAACTTTGTTCGATAGACCCATTTGACACCGATAACATTCTTCTCTTCTGGCCTATCAACCAACTCCCAAGTATCATTTTTATTAATCACGACAAGTTCCTCCTCCATTGCTGAAATCCACACTTTGTGGTTTGTTGCTTCTTCAAATGAGGATGGTTCAACAAGAGCAAAATTGCATTGCTCATAAACTTTTTCTAGTGATTTGGTCTTCAAGACAGGAGATTCTGTAGTCAATGATCAACATCTGAATTGTTTTTGTTCCATCAATAGGACTAGAGGGAGTATCACCTTTTTGTTGATTTGGAGTTGTAACTGAAGTACTCCCACCTTGGTTCTTCACAATAGTATCTCGATCCCAATCATAGTGGCTAGACTCATCCACTATAAGATCTCTACTAACAAACATCATCTTACTTCTAACATTGTACACTTTGTATACTTTTGCAACTATACTATAGCCCAACAGAACATGTGCATAGCATACCGAACCAAATACCTAATTTGCCTCTTTTAGCATCAGGAACATGTGCATAGCATACCGAACCAAGTACCTTCAAGTGTCTTGCAGATGGCTTGATACCCTTCCATTCTTCAAATGGTGTCATGTCTTGGACTGCTCTAGTTGGTAATCTATTTAGCAAATAGAAAGTGGTATTGACTGCTTCAGCCCAAAAGTATTTAGGCATCTTCTTTTCTGCCAACATGCATCTTGCCATCTCCATCACAGTTTTGTTCTTCCTCTCAGAAATCCCATTCTGTTATGGAGTGTAGCTAACAGTGAATTGTTGTTGGATACCCAAAACTTTACAATACTTGCTGAACTGATACGAAGTATATTCGGTTCCATTATCGGATCTAATATACTTTAATTTACAGCCACTACCCCTTTCTACCATAGCTTTGAATTCTTTGAAAACATAAAACACATGATATTTGCCAATAATAAAGTAGACCCATGTCAGTCGAATCCGATCATCTACAAAGAGAACAAAATACTTGTTTCCACTCAAAGAAGTCGTCCTCATTGGTCCACATAAATCTGTATGAACCAACTCTAGCATTTCCTTAGCTCTCCAAAGACTTCCTTTAGGAAAGGATCGTCTATGCATGTTACCAAATTGACATGACTCACAAACATCTCTACACATGTCAATTTTGCATACTTCAAGCACCATACCCTTAGATTGCATATACACCAGTGAGCTAAGATTATAATGACCAAATATTTTGTGGCAAAGCCAAGTATCGCTCTATTCAACATTAAAAGAGCAAGTATCAATAGAATAGCATGAAATTGGAAAGGAATTGTCAATCATGCTAATTTTAGCTACTTCACATCCTTTAGGATCATAAATGACACATTGTTTGTCCTTAAATTAAGAGAATAATTTTTATGAAGCAATTGAGCAACACTTAACAAGTTTTGAGTCAAATTTGGCACCTAAAGAACATCATTAATAATTATTGTACCTTCATCAGTAAGAAATTTTACTGGCCCTCTACCATGAGCTACCACCAATGCGCCATTTCCAAATATCACTTTGGTTCTATAATATTTGTCAAAGGTAACAAATAGATTTTCATCAATCGCCTTGTGCCTTATGCACGCGCTATCAACATACAATTTACATTGGTCAATATGTGATGTGTGTGAGGCCATGAAAACCTCCTCCTCTGATTTTCCAACTTGGTGATCATTTGCAAAATTCACTCGATGGGAAGAGTGGCCACTATGATTTTGATTTTTCCTACAATACTTCTCAATGTGACCATACTTCTTACAATATCTACATTGAATTGGAGACTTCTTTGAATTCTGCCAACAATTTTTCTTCTAAGTGGTTTGTCTTCTTACAAATGCCACAAGGTGGAAATTTTCCTTTTATCGACAAATCACTTTGGTGTCCACCATATTTTACCTCTCCAGATTTATCCAACTAGACTTTTCTGCTTTCCTTTTGATGTTTGAATTTGTACCTTGCTTGAAAGGCATCTTCTACTATCCCTTTACTTCTCATAGTGACCCGTTGCTCTTGGACTTGTAATTTTGAGATTAGCTCGGCTATTGTAAGAGTTGTCAAGTCGCAAGGCTCTTCAATAGCTGAGATTTTTTATTCAAACTTGTCTGGAAGGTTGACCAAGATCTTCTCTACAACATTCTGTTCTGGAAAGGTTTCACCAAGTATTCTTATCTGGTTCACAATCTGCATCAGTTTTGAAGAGTATTCTTTCAAACTGTCTGAGTCTTTCATCTTCAAAATCTCAAACTCTCTCTTCAATGCTAAGAGTCTAACAGACTTTACTCTATTGCTGCCTTCAAACTCCTCCTTTAAATTAACCGAAGCCTCTTTGGATGTTTCACAAGTCAGAATCCTCATAAACATCACGTCCGTAAGACTTTAATGTATGCAGGTGAGAGCTCATGGAGATCTAGTCACCAACTCATCATACTTCTTAATTTCATTGAGAGTTGCATTAACTCTAAATGGCTGGACAACAGGTTCTCCAAGTTCAACAAATTCCCATAGGTTGAGAGCATTTAGATAAGACTTCATTTTAATGGCTCATATGTGATAATTCTCTCCAGTAAAAGTCGGAGGACCTGTCGTTGGTTAATTTTCAGGGGCCATGAATTTTTTCAGCAAGCAAATTCAAGAAAGAACAGAAAGTAGATGATCGAAAAAAACAAAATTTGATTCAGATCCCTTAGGAAATATGCTATGATACCATGTTACAACGAAAAGGAAGAAGAACTTTAGGTCTACAAGGTGTAAATAGTAGGAAATCACAGGTGTAAATTGTTACAGAAAATCTGAAAGTAAAGAAGAAGGCTTAATTTTTCTTGAGTTCAATTTTTTTCGCAGGATGTTTCATTACATATGGTCTATTTATAGATAAAGTGTGTGAATTACAAACACATAATAATCAAAATATCTCACACCAAACTATGTACATATGTGGCTCACTAACCACCACTCATTTTAAATCAAGACTACATATCTTACTACAAAATATCTACTATCTAGAAGTTTATAGACAAAACTTAATTTTCTAACATATCTACTACAAAATATCTCCAACCTAGTAGTTTCTAGACAAATCTTACTTATTTAACATATCTAATACAAAATATCTCCAATGTAGGAGTTTCTAAACAAATCTTAATTTTCTAACAAACATGCTAGACCCATAGATAATGTCTTGTTAGAATTGTTTGTACCACTCCAGTCCCTACCAAAACAACTCAACAAAGTCAATAACTAAGTGATTACATATGATGAAGTTGGTGAAAGCGCAAAATTCTCCTCAACTATTGTTGTTGCTTTCTTTATTGCCATATAAGGAGTATCAAGAAGTGCATGACTAGGATATGTGTCTAATCTAGTACACAACTGGGGGCTTGTCCCTAGATGGTGTTGCTTCCCTCTTTCTTCCCCGATGACCTCCTTTGGTTTATCCACTACCGTGAGTCAGAAAAGCAAACGCCAACTCATTTCGTTCAGCTTTAGCTTCTCCTAAACGTGTCCTCACCATCTGCAAGAGAAAAGAGTGAAAAAGTCATAGATCAATTTGGATCGATACGAATTGTAATCAAGTAATAAAATGAAGAAAATACCTAGTTGAGTTTTTCTAGTGTCCTGTAACCTATTGAAAAGAAGTAAAAATACCTTCACACCATTATACAAGACTCTATACGATGTATCTTGGAACGGTGTGATCGAAGAACTTGGGAGATTCAAATCCACAATATTCTACCCTTTCTCAATGTCTCATTTATTACATAAAGATTGTTTCACAATACAATAGTTTTCCCATTATCACAATAGCCAAATTCACTCCATAAACCCCCTTAAAGCAGTTTATATGCAAAAATAATTCATTCTTATGGGACTCTAGGTTATCTCTACATCACGAATCAGAATTAACTAATGATTTTCATCCAAAGAAGTGCTAATTAATTGACAAATTAAAATAAAATAAAAAACAACTTGTTGTGAACTCAATGGAGACATCTACTACTATGAATGATAGGCAGGATGCAACTATTGATATTCTCATTGACAAGTTGCGTCGAAGTACTAGAACTGTAATTCCACTTAAAAGGTTGGACAATTACTCTTGGGCAGGAAGAAAGTCACGTGTGCAAGGCGACGGTTAGTTATGTAAGGTATATAAAAGTGTGAAAACGTGGATAAAAAAAGGGTAGGCAATTTATTATCATTCTGAATGTTCTCTCCCTCTTCTATTAATCTTCTCAACCCAATTCTAGGCTCCTAGTTTCAGATTTCAAGTGTATTTCCTTACATCAATATTACTTAGAATTCCTTTATGTTTGTCCAGTTGTATTGTTATTGTATTTCGTAAAACATATCAGTTTATATATATATATATATATATATATAAATGTTTGTTTGTATTGTAAAAGTTGAGAGTGTTACATTGGTGCTTTCATCTAGAGGTCTCTAATGGAAGAGGACCAAAAATTCGAGTTCCTCGAAGACTCCATACGGGTGGTGAAAGAATCATTCTCGAGTGACATCTCAGAAATTTGATCTATGCTGAAAGAGGAAGTGGATCATGTGATGGCGTTGGGTTCTCAGAATAGTACTCCTGTAGTGGCAACATCTCGACCACGTCAAACTACTATAGTTTATGGAGGACAAACACCGACACCTCCTACTTTGCGTCACAAACCTGCTTCGGTTGAATTAGGACTATTCCATGGAGTGAATCCTAAATCATGGGTCCTCCAAGAAGAGCGTTACTTTGAATTTTATGGAATCATGGAGGATCATAAGTTAACACTAGCATTGTTCTACTTGGATGGTGATGCATTGGAATGGTACCGATGGTTGTTTGGCAATAAACAGTTAGTTAATTCGGAGCATTTTGCGGAGAAAATGTAGATCCGATTTCAGAAATGAGATCTAGAGGCACTAGAGGGTCGACTTGCTAAACTTCGGCAGACCACTATGGTGGCTAAATACTACAATCGTTTCGAAGCAGTTTCTAATGAGACGATGCATTTTCCAGATCAGGTATTAGCACATTTTTGAACTTCTGGACTGAGACGTGATAGGAAAATAGATGTTTTAATTCGTGAGCCCATAAAATTAAATGAAGCTACACGTTTATCTCATTTATACGAGAAAAAGATCCAAGTTGAACGGGGCCCTTTAAGCCTGCTTTCAATAAGGCTCCACCACTTCTGCCAACTACCACTAATTCGTATGCAGTCTCAAATCCCTCCATTTTTGAATCAGATAGCTTCAGTTACCCAAACTGCATCAAATCGTCTGCCTATGAGACATCTTTCTCCTGTGGAGGTACAGTTATTGGGAACGTGGTCTTTCTTATTCTTGTGATGAAAAACACTCTCCTAGTCACAAGTGTAAGTCACTTCCCCAGCTTCTACTGTTATCTAAACAGTTTGAGGCTGAAGTGACCTTACCAGATCAATTTGTGTCGGATGATGTCTTAGTAGAGGAATTACAATGTTTACAGGTTCAAGAATAGGCAGCTATTTCATATCATGCTTTATTTGGAGGAAATTCTTCCACTACTCTCAGATTTACTGGTTATGTTAATGGGTCACTAGTACAAGTGCTTGTGGATAATGCTAGTATGCATAATTTTATTCTGTCGAGGATGGAAAATTTTCTTCAATTGGAGACCGAACGAACGCCAAGATTTTTGGTGGTAGTAGGAAGAGGACAACGACTACGATGTGAGGGTGTGGCTAGAAAAATTCCAATAACTATACAA